>JBBMOE010000023.1:7209863-7250246 GCA_037975065.1 Chaetodon trifasciatus
TACTGTACTGGACCTCATTAATTCAATTTTTCAATTCAATTTTATTTGTATAGCACCAAATCACAACAAAAGTTGTCTCAGGACACTTTCCATATAGAGCTGGTACAGGCCGAGCTCCTTTATCTACAGAGACCCAACAATTCCCTCATGAGCAAGCACTTGGCAACAGCGGTGAGGAAAAACTTCCTTTTAACAGGCAGAAACCTCGAGCAGAACCAGGCTCTGGGTGGGCGGTCATCTGCCTCAACCGGTTGGGTGAGAGAGGGAGAGCAAGAGAGAGAGAGTGAGACAGACAGAGAGAGACAGACAGACATGCAGTCAGAGAGAGAGAGAGAGAGAGAGAGAGAGAGAGAGAGACAGACAGACAGACATGCAGTCACCGTAACAGTGACAGTGGATGTAATAACAGTAGTAGCAGTTGCAGTGGAGGTCAGGCAGGGTCATGGCAGGAGACGTAGCTGTAATCCACAATCCAGATTCAGCCACTGTCCATGGGAACCTGCAAGACGACAAAGCACAGAGACTCCGGGGAAGGAGCTAAATTAGTAATACGCCGTGGTAGGTCATGAAAGCGTGCAGATGGAGAGGGAGAGAGGGACAGAGGAGCTCGGTGTGTCTTTGGAGGTCCCCCGACAGTCTAATGCTATAGCAGCATAACTAGGGGCTGGTCCAGGACAAGCCTGAGCCAACCCGAACTACAGGCTTTATTAAAAAGGAAAGTTTTAAGCCTACTCTTAAATGTAGAGACAGTGTCTGCCTCCCGGACAAAGACTGGAAGATGGTTCCACAGGAGAGGAGCTTGATAGCTAAATGCTCTGGCTCCTGTTCTGCGTTTGGAGACTTTAGGAACCATAAGACCTGCATTCTGGGAACGCAGTGTTCGAGTGGGGTAATAAGGTACTATGAGCTCTTTAAGATAAGAAGGTGCCTGGCCATTTATGGCTTTGTAAGTAAGGAGGAGAATTTTAAATACTATTCTAAACTTTACAGGGAGCCAGTGCAGAGTGGCTAATATTGGAGAAATATGATCTCTCTTCCTCGTTTTTGTCAGAACACGTGCTGCAGCGTTCTGGAGCAACTGGAGAATATTCAGCAATGAATTTGGGCAGCCTGATAGTAAGGAATTGCAATAATCTAGCCTGGAAGTTACGAATGCATGGACTAGTTTTTCTGCATCATTTTGAGACAAAATATGCCTGATTTTTGCAATATTACGCAGGTGAAAGAGGGCAGTCCTTGAAATTTGTTTTACATGGGAGTGAAAGGACATGTCCTGATCAAAGACAACTCCCAGATTCTTTACAGTGGTGCTGGAGGCCAGCGCAATGCCATCCATAGCTGCTATGTCATCAGAAAATGAGTTTCTAAGATGTTTAGGGCCTACTACTATAACTTCAGTTTTGTCCGAGTTTAGCATCAGAAAATTGCAGGTCATCCAGGTCTTTATGTCCTGAAGACACGCTTGTAGTCTAGTTAACTGACTGGTTTCTTCTGGCTTCATTGATAAATATAGCTGGGTATCATCTGCGTAGCAATGAAAATTTATTGAGTGCTTCCTGATAATCTTACCTAAAGGAAGCATATATAAGGTGAAAAGAATTGGTCCAAGCACAGAACCCTGCGGAACTCCATGGCTGACTTGAACACAGGAGTCATCATTAACGTGTACAAACTGAGAGCAATCTGACAAGTAGGATTTAAACCAGCTTAGCGCAGTTCCCTTAATGCCAATGAAGTGTTCAAGTCTCTGCAATAGGATACCATGGTCAATGGTGTCAAATGCAGCACTGAGATCTAATAAGACTAGTACAGAGACAAATCCTTTATCAGATGCAATTAGAAGGTCATTTGTAACTTTAACCAGTGCTGTCTCTGTGCTATGATGCACTCTAAATCCTGACTGGAAATCCTCAAATAAACTATTTTTGTGTAGAAAGTCACACAGCTGATTACCAACTGCTTTCTCAAGAGTTTTTGAGAGAAAGGGAAGGTTGGATATCGGTCTATAGTTGGCTAAAACCCCTGGATCAAGAGTAGGCTTTTTAAGTAGAGGTTTTATTATAGCTACTTTAAAGGACTGTGGTACGTAGCCTGTTGATAAAGACAGATTGATCATGTCTAATACGGAAGAGTCAATTAAAGGTAATACTTCTTTAAACAGTTTAGTCGGGATGGGGTCTATAATACAGGTTGATGATTTTGATGATGAAATTAGTTGGTGAAGGTCGACAGGTGTAAAACAATCTAAAACTGCGACAGGCTGAGTAACAGTTTCTACGGTTTCTTTGTTTGAAGACAAAACAGCACCTGTTGATGACAGGAGCCGATGAATTCTGTCTCTAATACATTCAAGATCATTGAAGAAGCTCATGAAGTCATTCCTGTTCAGAGCTAAAGGAATACATGGTTCAACAGAATTATGGCTCTCTGTCAGCCTGGCTACAGTGCTGAAGAGAAACCTGGGATTGTTCTTATTTTCCTCTATTAGTGCAGAGTAGTAGGCTGCCCTGGCACTGCAGAGGGCTTTCCTGTATATTTTAAGACTATCTTGCCAGGCGAACTGAAATTCTTCCAAATTGGTAGAACGCCATTTCCTTTCTATTTTCCGTGAAGTTTGCTTTAATTTGCGGGTTTGAGGGGTATACCATGGAGCTAACCTCCTCTGTTTAATTATCTTCTTTTTCAGGGGAGCATCAGAGTCAAGTGTCATACGCAATGAACCTGTGGCACTATCAACCAGGTAGTCAATTTGGGAGGGACAAAGGTTAGCATAGGAGTCCTCTGTTGTATTGAGACATGGCATTGAATTAAATGCTGATGGGATCATATCCTTAAATTTAGCTACAGCACTATCAGACAGGAGTCTGGTATAAGAATTTTTGCCTACTGGCTGGTAGTCTGGTAATATGAATTCAAAAGTTATTAAATGATGGTCCGATAAAAGAGGATTCTGTGAGGAGACTATTGGGTCTTCAATTTCAACGCCATATGTCAGAACAAGGTCGAGGGTGTGCTTAAAACAGTGAGTCGGTTCATGCACATTCTGATGGAAGCCAACTGAGTCTAATACTGAGATAAATGCAGTGCTAAGGCTGTCATTATCAATGTCAACATGTACATTAAAGTCACCTACAATAATTACTTTATCTGCTTTAAGGACTAAACCTGATAGAAACTCCGAGAACTCAGCTATAACTAGGACCAGGAGAGCGGTATACTATAACAAATAAAGCTGGCTGCACTGTTTTCCATTTTTCATGAGAAAGAGTGAGAACAAGGCTTTCAAATGAGTTATAGTCGAGTTTAGGTTTAGGGTTGATTAAAAGGCTTGAGTCAAAAATGGCCGCAACTCCACCTCCCCTGCCGCTGCCTCGAGGAATGTGAGTATTAATATGGCTCGGAGGAGTAGCTTCATTTAGGCTAACATACTCTTCAGGACACAGCCAGGTTTCAGTCAGACAAAATAAATCAATCTTATGGTCTGATATTAACTCATTTACTAAAACTGCTTTAGAGGACAGAGATCTGATGTTAAGGAGTCCACATTTAATTCTCCTGTCTTGTTGTACTATTGCAGTGGTTGTTTTAATTTTAATTAGATTTTTATGTTTAACTCCTCTTCTCTTTACTTTTGGCTCTGCCTCCTGGTCTCAGCTCTGAGTTGTCAGGGGTTTAGGTTCATAAATAAAATCGGTCAGATTTCTAGAGATGAGAGCTGCTCCCTTTAAAGTGGGATGGATGCCGTCTCTTCTAATCAGACCAGGTCTTCCCCAGAAAGTCTGCCAATTATCAATGAAGCCCACACTGTTTGCTGGACACCACCTCGACAGCCAGCGATTGAATGATGACATGCGGCTAAACATATCATCACTGGTCAGATTTGGCAGGGGTCCAGAGAAAACTACTGAGTCCGACATCGTCTTTGCATATGTACACACCGATTCCACATTAATTTTAGTGACCTCCGACTGGCGTAACCGGGTGTCATTAACGCCGACGTGAATAACAATCTTACTGTATTTACGCTTATCCTTAGCCAGCAGTTTCAAATTTGATTCGACGTCGCCCGCTCTGGCCCCCGGCAGGCATTTGACTAGGGTCGCTGGTGTAGCTAATTTCACGTTTCTCAAAATGGAGCTGCCAATAATCAAGAGTTGGTTTCTCAGCGGGTGTGTCGCTGAGTGGGGAGAACCTGTTAGAATTAAGTGCTTGGTGGTGACCCGTGGGCCTCGGCTTGGGACTAGGCTTCCTTCGGACAGTCACCCAGCCTCCCTGGTTTCCCTGCTGCTCGGGAGCTGTCGAGGGACGGCTAGCCGGAGCTGCACTGGGTTGGTCCGCACCGGCTACGGGGGCCTGGCTAACTACAGCTAATGGTTTGGTTTCCGTGGTGCGGAGCCGAGCTTCCAATTCACTAAGCCTCGCGTCCAACTCACCAAATAAACTACATTTATTACACGTACCAGTATCACTAAAGGAGGCAGAGGAGTAGCTACACATGTGACAAACCAAGCAAGAGAGAGCTGGAGAGGGACAGAGAGAAGCCATCGCTAGCTGCTAGGCTAAGCTGGTGTAGCTAGCAGAGCAGACAAGCGCGTAGACAAATAAAATTAACGGTCGCTAAATAGACAGACTTATGAGTGCTTGAGCAGAACTAATGTTACTTCAGAGAGCGGATAGTAGGCCGCTGTAACAAAACACAGAGCAAATTGCACTCAGAGCAGCAAGAGCGACACACGCCCGCCACTACTAACGCATCAACCGGAAACAGGAAGTGAGACGGTACGCTTACCTCAGCACGTACACCATTAGCAGGGTTTGATTCATGAATCAGTTTACCAGGTGATACTGTCGGTTCATCAGTCAGTAAGTGTCATGGAAACACTTACCTGTCACAGCAAGCAGGTACATGGTGGAGTTATGACGTCCTCTTTTGCTCTGAGCTTCACAGTAATCGCCGACAGGGTCGATACTGGGAAAGCAGTCTGAGCTTAATTGTTGGAGAGTCTTGCATTAAGGCGAAGAACAATCTGCCAACGGGCGAGAGTGAGAGAGCAGCTTAAGTACTGCACTGATTGCTGATGAGTCTCAGGTGCGAGCTCAGGTGATTGTGCTGGTGGGCGTGGCTGTGTGCTGAAGAGGCGCTGGCTGCACAGGCGTTTAGATGAGTGAGCCAAAGGCAGCAGGTAAGGAGCTGGCCGACTGTGATGATGGGAATGCTTGAAGTTAGAAGCAGGCACGTAGGAAGATGTTTTAAGTTAGAGGAGCTGTCAACCGAACACACAAGTGTGATGACATGTACTTTTAGTGCAGAATCTGGGCTTTGTGGCAGCCCTGTGCCACACACACACAACAACAACAACAACAACAACAATAGTGGTCTCATTTGGAAAGTCCATGTAATGCTACACAGCAATTGAAAACAATTGACAGATTACTCCCTGTTAGCTGATGGCTAAAAGCAGCGCGATGTAGCGATGCTGAACACTTTTCCCACTTTTTACAGTTTTAATGGTGTAGTCATATTGTAGGTATTTTCAATGAAACACACATTCAGATAAATCAGTTTAAGTTAGCCTGTCTGCTCTAACTAACTTTAAAGCTCGAACTCCTTACTGTTCAAACAGCCTGCCCACGGCTGCTGGATGATTTGTTGCTGTTTATTTTCCTTCCCATCTATCGACGCTACGTTCACGTTTCCACTCATCTTATACACAGTTAGAAAACTTAGATTAACGTGAATCGATTGATACAGACCATTTCAAGATTCAATCACAACTTGAGGTACAATAAACACCAACAACAGAAACAACCATTGTTCAAATTGACACACATTGAAGCGACTTACAGATTACTTCTCTCAGTGATCCACAAATCGATAATATTCCAACAAAAAAGGTCAGTTAACATTGACAAAGGTCCAGATGATTTATTTGGTCCAAAACATGATAATAATCCACGTTAAGAGGCTTCCTCCTTCTAAATTAGCCAGCGCTGCGCTCATCTTCTGCTCTGTGGAGTCTCATGTTTCAAATGACACCTCACTTAACCAATCATGATCTGCCATGCAACCAGAGAAGCCAGTAACAGCCTGAACTGAACAGAGGGGCCTCCTTCTTCTTCTTCCATGTGAATATTGAGTCAATCACAAACGATTTTGCAGATGACCGATGTTATGAATAATCAATACAATTCTGATCAGGTTGGTTAGATGCATAAATTAGCGAAATTTCTTTTGATGATTCAGTTAGTGAGGATTTGAAATATGTGTATGTTCATTGTACACAGCTAAACTTTAATCCACTGACGTCAACATTATCAACCTTTAAATTGAATTTATCAAAGCTTATTGTGTAGTAATCAATACAACAGTAATCACTATTTGTGTAACTTTCTACATTAGCCAAGAGTTCATTCGTAAATAAGACAAAGACAATGAGGTGAGGATCATGACATTTTAATCAATGCAGTGTAACACTGTGACTTTTGCAGCCCTTACATCTCATAGCAGTAAAAGTTTTACGTAATATCTTCATAATAACAATGTAAAATAAAAACAATTTGAAAAGAACATTTTATTTCCTTGAGTTTCACGACTGCTGACATCCAAAGAGTGCATACTGCTGGACCAGCTCCTCCATGCCCACACAGGTAGGTTTGTATTCCTCATTCTGACACTCTGCGTCTGTGGGCCAGTACTCGATCCAGGTTCTCTCATCAAGTGCATATTGATGCCTGAGAACAGCAAAGTGAAAAATACATTGGGTCTTCATGAGGCCAGCTATCTGTAACATGCTGGATATATAGCATGAAAAAGCATGACTGAGAAACCCTGCACATTAAAGAGCAGAGTTCATTTAATCACTCTAAGGTGAACTTAAGTGTTTAAAACTTACAATCCATTTTGTTCATCTCTGTGAATATCTTTGGATGCGCCCATGATAAGGTAGGTTTTGCTGCTTTTCAAGTCTAAAGACTCCCTGCAGTGTGGATAACTGAGGAATGTGCGCAGTTTACCCTGAGGACCAACATCATAGCTTCCTGGAATGAAAATGCAGGAGAAGAGAGAGAAGGTACTTAAGGATGACATGCATAGCTTAAGGTGCAGTGCAAAATATTACTGCTGTATTCTCACATATTCCCAGTGGAATCATGCTTAAAGGAATAGTTACACATTCAGTAAATATTAAGCTACAGCCAGCAGCTAGCTAATTCAGCTTTTGATAAATCCTGGAAACAGTTACCCTGGCTCTGCCTAAAAGGCACCAAAATCCACCGAGCAGCACCTGTAATCTCATTTATTTAATCCATACAAAATAGTATGTGCAGAAAGTTTAAGTTTAAAAACAATAATTTGCCATTTTACGGGGGATTGCTGGACCAGTCCCTGCCCAGAGTACCCACTGGTTGCCTGGTGGTGCAGGCTACGGCTGCAAGTGGTAGTTTAATATTAAGCGTACAAGTAAGTGAGCGGTATCAATCTTGTCCAAGAACATTTCTGTCTGACTGGAAGCACCATTGAGATACAAGATGCCCATAAAATGTCAGAAAGAGCAAAAAAAAAAAAAAAAAAAAAAAAAAAAAGTTAGCTGCACCTAAGAAACACGCCAGTCAAGGCTAATACCCACCTTCTTTGATGACTTCCTGTACTCGCACTGTGTACATGTCAGTGGACAAACCGTCTGTAAATTCTTCCAGTCTCACTTTGTACACTGAAGACAGACAAGTTGCAGATTGTTTGATTATTCTCTCAGTAATAATTGATAAAAGCACAGCACTATACCAATGCAGTTCGTTCACACCATCTTACCAAAATGGATTTTGCTGGTCAGAGTAGTCTCACAGGCCTTAGCTGTGCGCTGGTCATTGCTGATTTTGCCTTTCTTCTGCATACTGCAGTTCTCTGGAAGTACACAACAGGCTCCAAGTAAATATATAACTGATGGCACGATTAAATGAGCACATGTGGATGTGTGTGTGTGTGTGTGTGTGTGTGTGTGTGGATGAGCTGATGACTGAGAGCAGCTGCATTGAACTCACAACTAAATGTTCGTGACTTATTCTTTATCATGACAGATCCTTTAAGAAACTTAATTTGGCCAATGTTTTTAAATTAAGATGCTGTCAGTGATAATGATTATATCTGATAAGCATCACGCTGTTAGAACTGTCATTTTTTAGCATGTTAGCATGCCACAGAGCAGAGCCAATGGCATGGCTGCAGACGCTTAATCTTGTTTAATCTCATGTCATCTTTAAATTATATGAGGCACTTTGAAGTTAGTGTTGTGTTTCGGTGTTCATTCGAGAATTTCAGATCTCACAATTTTATGTTTGCAGCATTTAGAATATGGTTGTCAGTTACCCATCGTCCTGTTTACCTTCAGCACATGTGCATTCATCATTTCTGCAAAGATGTCCAGCTCTCCTCTCTGGGCGGTAGAACTTCACACAATGTGTTTCTGCATTGGGAAAGAAAGACAGCTGAAACACACTTTCTGCTAACTGCAGTGCATCAGAAAAAGCACATTAAACAGTTTGAGAATGTACTGATGCCTACTTATCCACCGTGTTATCTACTCTGACGTCTTGAAACTCACGGAGACACCGTATGTTTGTGTCTGACACTCACGTTCATAGTATTCATAGACAGACACAGCAGCTGGCTGTAAGACGCCCACTTTCAGCTTCTGGTGGATCCTGAACGTGATCTCTTCTGGTCGTGTGTGAGAAACCTGTGGAGGGATGGAAAGCAAAGGTGAGACAGAGATGAAGAAAGAGCAAAGCAGAGAGAAAAGGCGATGTTGTGATGTCTGACCTTATCCAGGTAGATGATGAGCGAGCCTCTTTCTGACAGCAATGTGTTCATCTCATATTTCGCAATGGTGCGGGCACGTCCTTTGGACAACTACACGCACACAAACACGGACACACACATCAGACAACCAAACCAAACCACATCTTGTTTCTTCTAATCATAAACACTGACTTTTGAACTGTATGCGTCTGTAAAAGCTCTTACCGAGTCCAGGTCATTTGTGTCAACGGTGAAGCCAGTTAACAAGCCGATATCCAAGATTGACATGGTTGCATCGCGCTCCCTGTCCATATACCTGGACAGCAAAGATAATTACAATAAATGAACAATGAGCAGTTCAAACAGGCATGAAAGCTCATTCAAAGAGAATATTGAAGGAAAAGTTTACACCATCAAATCTTTCTGAAGCAACGTGAGCATGGGTAGCAGGGCGTGACCATCAAAAATGAGGAGAACAACAGAAACGGAAAGAGGAAGAAGTGAAGTAATGTAAGGGCCACTGCTTGTTAGAAAACATCATGATCCCGTAACACTCGTCAGTATGGTTTCTTCATCGTACTCACAAAACCTCTATTCTCAGCTTGTATGTCTTCTCATCCTCATCCAGTTTCTCTGCAGGAGCAAAACATTTGATGAGCATTAAGTTCATCTGTTTCCTGAAAAAACAAAAATACTTGGCAGGCTCGACGACACGAAAAAGTGACGTGCAAATAAGCATAAAAAACAGACCAAAACGATCAGACTAACAGATGAAATGATCAAGAGTAAAGAGAAATTACCTGGCAGGAGCTGCACTGACATGTTGAACTTCTGACAGTCAGTTTCTTTTTCTTTAGGCAGAGCATAATACAGCGACACCATCTGTCACAGGGATGAAAGTGCATCTTAATATGACAAGCTCATAAACATCTAATAGGTGTTTTCAAGGCCACGGCTGCAAAAAACAACAAACACAGCACAGCTGATGCAGCACCATGATGGCCTGCATGCTCAGGTCTGTGAGAGCTGACCAATCCAAAAACAAACCCCAAAAAAGAAGCATGTGTTTTATACTGAGGATGAATAGAAGAGGATAAAGTGGTTTTTGAAGCCTAAAACATGTTAACATCTTCTCGCAGACACCTAAAGAAAGTATGAACCTGAAAATGAGCATAATATGGAACCTTTAATAATACAGTCCACACATATAAGACACATTAATAAACAGCAGGTGATTAAAAAGAAAAAAAAAGAAAAAAACGTACGGTCACTGTTGCTTCTCCTGTGCCTGTGGCAGTCACCGTCACATTCTGGTTTATATCACTGATCTGTGGGAATTGACATATGCACACAAACACATGCACAGATGAGCGGAAGATAGACACTAAGAGCAACAGGAATGATGATTCACTGTGTGTGTGTCATGAACTCCCCTGAACACAGAACAGGCAGACACAATTGCACAACACAGATCTGGTTCGAGCAAAAGACAGCAAAAGACAGGTTTATTACCAGGCAGGATTCGGTATACGGGTGTCAAGCAGAGGTATCCAGAGACAAGAGGCAAAAGGCAAGGTCGAAGGCAGGAAATGAGGTCGTACACAAAACAGACTACGACGAGAATTTCAGAATGTTGGGATGAGGACCGTGAAGTACAACGAACTGGCAAGGAGACTGTGAGACACACAGGGTAAAACACAAGAGGTAATCAGGGGAGATGGGAAACAGGTGGGGAGAACAATCAGGGAGCAGGTGTGATGAGACAGGGGAAGGGCGTGCTGGAAGTGAACCTAAAACAGAGACACCTGGTTAGTGATTTCAAAATAAAACAGGAAAGACAAGACATGAAATGTGCAAAATAATACAGAAACTTGACAGACATGACTGTGTGTGTGTGTGTGTGTGTGTGTGTGTGTGTGTGTGTGTGTGTGTGTGTGTGTGTGTGCGTGTGTGTGTGTGTTCTCTCACTTTCCATGTTCTTGTTGTGTAGTGGTTGTTGCTGTTGAAGTTGTACTTCTCAGGCTTCCTGTCAGGCAACGTTATGTCCACATTCAGATCATATTCTGGTTCTTTAGCATTGGCCCAGTACTCAGCTACAGCCTGGTACACCATTACAGTGGCCTGGAGAGAAAACAAGACTTTAGGGTTATAACGTGTGTGTGTGTGTGTGTGTGTGTGTGTGTGTGTGTGTGTGTGTGTGTGTGTGTGTGTGTATATATATATATATATATATATATATTGGGAAGGATACTTTCAAAACGTATTCCGTTACAGAATACATGCCCAAAAATGTAATTTGTATCATATTCCGTTACATTACTCAATCTGAGTAACATATTCCCAACACTTGGATTACTTCCACATTGAACTGCACTTTATAAGTGTAGGAATGCGGCCATCAAATCCTGCTTACTAAACAGGCCTATTCTGGTGTGTTCTTCTGTTCCACCTGGCTAAATGTGTTTCTCCCTGAAATTGCAATATATTATAATTTGCTGTAGAGGAACAAGGACTATAAGGGTATGTTAATGCAAAAGATGCTTTGCTTTGTTAAAACAAGAGAAGCCCAATTTTCCCTTTTCAGTTTCTTTATTTACTCAGCTGTTAAAAGTGGGAAAATAGACGAACATAAAATATTCTGTTTCTGTGCAGAATTTGCTGTTACATCTAACAGTGCATAGGTGTTGCAACTTATCACCTTCAAAAACAAGCACCAGAAGAAAACCTACATTTTCCCTTACCCTTTTCCTGATTTTACAGGATAAAAACATAAAAGGATGATATGAAACCATAAAAAAATGTCAAGATTGTTTCAGCTGACTATATTCACATTGATGTTCTTTCATTAAGAAGGACACACTAATAACAGTCCATCAAAACAAAACAGAAACTCAAACTGAACGTGATGATGGCAAAATAATATATATGTATAAACAGTTAAAAGTACAGTCTAGAGGAGCTGATGTTACCTGAGTTGATCCAAAGCCTTCGCCCTCCAACCATCTGACAACAGGTCTGGCATCTTCAAATGCCTTCATCAACAAAATACAGCAGAGTCAGTTCACAGTAATTCAACTTAACAATTCCAAAGCCGACCACAGAGCTTCCAAATCAGCTTTCTATTACAGCACAATCAAACTGCAGAGACTCAAAACCTGCCCTGATACGAACAATCAATCACAAATGTCACGTCTGTTGTTGTCAACTTTGTGTGTGCAATTATAAAGTGCAGCATATTCAAAGGCTTCAGCTATCGATCTAGAATCATCAAGTGCTCTGGAAAGTGGGCCGCAGTCGTTCCATGACGTTTGGTAAATGACAAGTAGAAAAATAAGGTCATTTAAAAGTAAAATCTTCTCATTTTGACGCAGTGACATTACAGAGACACATTTCACTGACTTCTGTTTTCAAACCCTCGAGCCTTGTCAGTGAGGATGCGTGGATGACGACTCTGTTCTATGTCTTCTGCAGCATGACGTCCTGGTGAAATACAAGTAGGACATGCTCACCTCGACCTTGACCAGAGCAAGAAGAGCGTACGCTGTGGCCTCCAGGGTGTAAAAATGTCCCTCAGGTACTGGCCAGTGGGACAACTCTAAGGAAGACACACACAAATACCTTTTTGTTACTATGCTGCACCTGGAACAAGCTCAATGCATGACTAATTCCTTGATCTTAAAATATGTACTCTTATAAAATCCTTGTTAGGTCATTTGGTCCCTGGGAGCGGAGATTCAGCTTGACTGATTTTAAGGCCAATGCAGATTAAAAAAATCTGACGTTGGGTTTTAAAGTTTATCACAAACAAATGAGATACATTTCTAAATGATATCAAACATATCTTTGGTATTGTTATTTTATTATTTCTGCCATTTTCACTGAGTGAAAATCCCATAATATGTGTCGGCTGGCTCTAATAAGCCCATTAGAGTAATTATTCACAGAAGTGCAATGTCTTTTTTAGCTATACACCAACAGACTGTGTTTCTGAATATTAGTTGAAGAACAATGCTGTATGACGACACCTGGGGAAGCGAAGTTGTAGAGGATCTCCCGGTTCAGTTTGTTTTCCCTGGCCAGTGCGTATGATGTCATGGCAACAGCATATGTGTTAGTGAGGGTGGGCAGACGCTTCTCCAGGTAGGCCACTGCTTTGTCTATACTGTCTGGAAGACTCTGGACAGACAGAAAAGAAAGGAAGGAGGACAAGGGGAGAACAAATACATGCATATGTTATGTTAAGAATTAAGTCTGATGTAACATTTTTCCGTCTTGTGCTTATAAGACTATTTTGCAAAACAATGGCTTTTTCAACCAACTAACAGAGCTAACGTTAGCAAGAGTAACTGAGGGGGACAGGCTTAGCACATGCTCAGTTGTTTCAGTGGCTCGGTGCTTCACAAAGCTTTGTTTTGCCCATGGCTGCAGAGCCAGTAAATGAAGAAATAAAAGCTAAGGGAAACAGAGAAAACAATGTATGGAGAAACTCACTTTGACAGTGGCAGCACATGATGTACGCGACTCCTGCATAGCAATGAGGCAGAAGGCCGTCATGGAGGCATCTGAATCTCCACCTGGCACATTGCCCTGCACATGCAAGCACACACACATGAGACACAGGCATGTTTTTACTCATATGAGATGTCAGTCAATGACATGCAACTGTTTTGACTTTGTCTTTGCATCTAGTTCAAAAAAAATCCACGTTAGCAAAATCAGCATACGCACAATCATCTGCCCGTGGGCCACCGTTCCAACTTCTCTGAACACGCCGTCAGGTTGTTGTGCTTTGAGAATCAGGAACTTGACAGCATCACAGATGACGTTGTTTGGCACTGCCACCAGATTGTTGGCCATGGCGAACACCTTGACAACATAAGCTGTCAGCCTTAGAGAGGAGAGGAGAAGGTGTAATAGTATAATTTACTTCACATGCACCTGAAATACACCCTTAGACATGATCCAAGTCAGAGGAGGATGTGCAATCTACATATGAGTTCATGGATGTTTGAGTGCCTCACCAGGTGCTACTTGGGCGATTGACCCACACAGCAAAAGACCCATCAGTTTTATGGTAGGCAAGCTCGTTCTGTAAGCCTGGACACAACAACATGTTCACTGACCATCATTCAACTCTCTACTGAATCTTAAACATTGGATCCTGCTTGAGGAGTTCCATTACATTATTTTCTGTGATTACAGCATCCTTCAAATTATTCTGTCTTTTTATACTACTTCTGCCAGTTCAGAAACTGTACAGTGCCCCCCAGAGGGCTATCAATAACATTTCTCCTATCTGTGCTCATAAATACTGTGTGAGCCCACCGGTCTTGATGTGTTTGAGGGCTTCGTTACGCTTCTCAAAGCCCACTTCTTCCCACTGGTTGGTTTTGTCCAGATATGTGGTAGCTATGACAGGCAGGGTCATGAGGATCATGTTCTGCTCCCCACAGCCAAAGGGCAGGTCGATCAGATTCCCCATTGAGCTCCCACTGATGGCGTTCTCCACCAGTGCAGACACTTGTTCTCGGCCTGCAAGCACACACAAACAGAAAAACCCAAACATTATAAGCCTATGGGAAAAAAACAACCAAATAAAAACGCAAAGGTCCCTGCAACCAGTGAGGCGGTCATTTCCCAATAAGAACAATACCAATTTATACCCGTACAGAGTGCATTGTTCTGGCCGTCTATTACATAACATACCTGTAGGAGCCAAATATGGGCTAAATACATCATGAGGTTTGTGTGTGCTATTCACCGTTGTGAACACTGGTGTCGCTGTAATTCTATGTGCTCAGGTATTAAGGTAGGAGGATTTTTTGTTGATGTCAGGTGTTTGACCCCGGAAGGACAAACGGCTTTTAACAGATAATAAAGGAGCTAGTCTACTACTAGCCACTGAGATGTCTTACCCTGGTGTGACCTAGTTGACGCACTTCGCCTTCTTTATCACTGTAACTAACTTCAGCGCCATTATTGTGCACAGTAAAGCAATAAAGAGATTGTTATGCTGCAACGAATGGCCGTGCATTCTTGTAGGAGGAAGCAACACAGTTACGGTAATAAAGAAAGCGAAGCGCGTCAACTAGGTCACACCAGGGTAAGACATCTCAGTGGCTAGTAGTAGACTAGCTCCTGTAATACCCAAACATAACATTACGATGTATCTCACCTGTCACAGAGATCTGTGTGCTAGTGGGTGTGTTTGGAGCCAAATCTTTCTTTGGAATTTTGCTGTTGATAATTTCTTCTTGTGTTCCAGCTGAAGGAAGAAACAGTTAGCAAGTGATAAATACTGTACATAATTTATTAAATTACTATATAATGTAGTTATTTGATAGGCAAGCTCACCTTTGCCTTTTTTAGTTGGGTCTAGAATTACAATCTGAGGAGATTTAACCAGCACACCTTCAGGCTGGAAAAACAACAGAGCGAACATTAGAGATCACAAATATTTTTGAGTAATCTTTACATGCTGATGTGAAACAAAATACAATATGTCTTGCTTGGCAGTCACTTTTGTCGATGGCAAAAATCCCTTAAACTTAACTAAGTACGAATTTTTACCCAAACCACGATGTTTGCCGAACCATAACTACATACTTTTTCTAACCAAAATTTCAAACCAAACCCTTACACCAAACCATCAGGGATCAGAGCAGAAGGCTCTTCTTCTAGAGGGCATCAATCCAGTCCATCCCAGATTTATTCATACACTCGCATTTCACAAACCAGCTGACTGAAGTTATATCCAATCAAAATATAGCAAACACTACTAAGTTTAAAATGAGCACTTTTCTATTGTGCCTCCATCATTTTACTGCATTAAGTGATCAGTCTTACTATGGTATAAAACATTTCTAAACCCTCTAAATAGGGAGTGTTTCTCTTACCACCACCCGCAGTATCTTCATGATTCCATCACTGAGCGATGAGTCTTTCACAGCTGCTTTGACCTCAATCTGACGTTGTCCTTCCTTCATGGGGATGATGATGAAGGGTACAGATCGTGTTGTTTGTGGCCCGATTTTGACTTCCTGACGGTACTTTCCGTGTTTAGAGGCTGAACTGCACACATGCTCCTCCTCAATCAGATCCACACGCACCTTGAAAATAAGATGAGAAAAAAAAATGCTTACATCAAATCTGTGTGGAGCAATGGAATGGAAATGTGGCTATTGGATCTGGCCTGAAACACCAGAGCAGAGTGGCCCAGACTTACGGTGAGAGAATCAGGGCTGTAGTTGTGAAGGATTGCCTTAACTTCTATCTGCTCCCCTCGGACAGCAGAGTAGGGCAGTCTGAGATCAATGAAGAAGTCCTTCCGGACAATCACCTCTAATGGTTCCCCGACACAGATTCCTTAAAGATGACAGGGATACAAATACAAGTAATGAAACAAATGAAGGAAAAGTAAGTGTGAGGGATGAGAGAGGTTTTACTGTTAGAGGTTAAACTAACCATGAGTTCTGGACAGACTGATGCCGGTGAACTGCCAGGTGGTGATTGAGTCTTGCAAAGGAGCATTTTTCATGAATGATGTGACCTTACTGAAACATAGAAAGGTGTTTGCACTTTGAGAGGTGAAGGGTAGCTTTAAATGTTAGTGGTGTCATGAATGAAGTTAACGGTGTATTATTGTGTGTCTAGGTTTCAGGTGACTCACCAGTTCGGTGTTGTTCGAGGGCAAGCAGGCAGTTTGATATCTAACCACAGCCAACTCTCAGGGAACTTGGTCCAAGAAACAATGTCACTGGTGTCCATGTAACTGTTGTCATCCTCCTCACCTGAAGTGTCATTAAAAAGTTTACTATTTTTCATTTGGGGGCAATGATATGATTGTTTTCCACCAGCATGACCATGTATAGTAACCACTCAGGGCTTCCCTTCATTCCTTCATCCCCATCTCTTACTGTGAGCCAATTGGAGATTGTCCTCCTTCCTGTCAGCTCGCTGGCGTTCCATCTCTTTGCAGCAGTGCAGGAAGGCCTCAGTGCAGGCCGCTCCATCCACGATGTACTCACTGCGCCTCTCACAGCCATATGACACAGGGGTGTCCTTCATGCCGCCCAAACAACAGTCACGTAGCAGTTGGTCTTTATATTGACTCACTAGAAAGAAATATAGTTGTTGAGCAGCAACAGAGATGAGAAGGTATGGAATATACAAGGAAGGGTGAACTGGAAACTTGTCAATTGAATGTGTGATAATTGGGTAGTTTAGAGCTGTGGCTCTTACCTAAGCTGGTTGTGACGTCCGATATAGTGTTTCGTTTCCTCCTGCTGGGGGCCTGACATTTCAACTCTGGAAATGCAACACAGGTTAGATTCAGCAGAGTCCAAAAAGGTGGGAGCAAGACTTGAGTTGAGCATTGTATAACTGATGTGTAAATCAAAGCAATTTATTTTATTGGACACATGGACAGGGTGTGGGTGTGAGGAAAAACGATGTACAATTGCACACCTCATTTGTTAAAACACTGGATAACTGCTTTATCAATAAAATTCTAAAGCTACCTTTTAAGCACCCTAACAACATAACGATGGTTATCAACCAAAAACATGTTATGTCATTTACTGCTTGTGGTATTTGGCAGACTACTTCATGTGGCCAAAGTCTAAGGAGCCTGTTGCTGAGACCCTAAAACAAAGATGAGTGAATGGAATTTTGTTCAACACATCATCTTACCTAAACGACTGAATAGATTGATGGCCAAGGACTCCCAAAACAACATATGCCACCATTGTACGATGGTGGCATATGTTGTTTCAGAAGTGTCCCATAAGTGTCCCCGTACTCTGCTCTACAGACTATATACACCTAGTCCATTTTTGACAGAGGCCATGTCAAGCTGCATGGAGCAGGAAGTCAGACACAGGCACGGTATAGAGAATCTGGTAAATTTTCAAAATAAAACACCCTTACACCTTCTTCTCTTAACTAGTAACTTCACTGGTACAATATCAAAGCCTCAAGAGGAGAGTGTTCATGGGAAGGAAGAGTAAAGTAGTGTCACCTTGTCTGTAGGGAGTCCCAGAAGCCGTGCTGGACTCAAACAACAGCCCTGCATCGTAGAACACACTCATACCGTTCTTCCCTCCACCTGGTGTGCAGCCTGTGTCGTACTTCTCGACAATGTCCCACACCTGACCGAAGCAGAAGTCACACGCACACACAAAAACACAAGAAATCAAGGATATAAGTTAAACAAGTGCAGTCACATGACAGTAATGATATGACATTCGAAACATTCACTCATGCTGTGTGTTTGCTGGTGGACATTTTTATATCAAGTATTACGTATTCGAAGCAACAGGCTAACAAATCAGAATATTAACAAGTGTAAGTTTTTATATAAAGCTTTTTAAACTGAAACCCTTTCAAATATTTTCAAAGATTCATATGTAAGTAAAGAAGCTGCCTTTTTCTGGGTGAGGCGGTGCTTGTTGTTCAGGACATAGACGCCTTTGTCAACTGCCACCAGTCCCACTGTGGCCTCTGGATCTCCAGTGACCTTCAGGCCAAACATCCTGCGAGGCTCGTACGAGGGAACGTGTCTCGTTGATTCCAGCTTCAACTAAATATGAGGGCGAGGACAACGGAAGGCATTCATTTCTGTATTTGTTAAAACAGTTTCATACACAAGAAATATATGCTAGAAATTTTAAAATAACTTTATCCCCTTGTGTGGGGGTATACACTACAACATCAGTGTTGTGTGTCTCACCGAGCCCATGCAGGAGTCCTTGACGTCCACCCAAACAGAGTCTGACACCACTTCATTGTTAGCTGTATGGTAGTAGGCTATGATGCGGAACGATGGCAGCATTTCTTTGGTAATAGGAAGTGTCAAGGCAATCAGTACTTGGCCTCTTGTCTTGTAACGGCCATTTTTCACCAGTTGACCTCTGCTCAGGATCTGGGGACACAGATTTACACATCAGCACTTATCTGACATCAGGGTTTATTTACTACAAAGGTAATGGGATGCAACAAAAACACTTATATATGTGTACACATGCAAAGGTGTAAGAGATCTCTCACCAGGTACGTGATGTCATGGTCTTCATTTAGCTGCCTTTTGAGGTTAAGGCTGACTGTCAGATTGTCTCCTGGTTCCACCTCAGCTGTGTCCACACCTGCAAAAATGATGTGTTGCAATGTGTGCTAGTCAGTGAAAAGATCTACTGCATGGCACATACTTTGCCACTGCGACCACCATCACCACCTTTTTTACCACTTGATGTTATTTCAAGATGTTCCTCACCTATGTGGATGTAGTTGTTGCTTTTGGTGATATATGGGAGGGCTACCATGGAGGCCTTAGCTTGTCTTTCATGTGTAATGAGAGGATCGTTTGTCATTGCCTGCAATTAAAGACATACGCAGGCAAGCATACACAAACAGTTACATACAAAAAAGTCGTGCTGTGTGATCCTAAATGGCATCCATGACCAAGAGTCACGAAAAAAGGACTTTCACATAGTAGCTTTACAAACTAAAATAAAAAGCTGCTCATGAGTAAGGTAAAAAGTTAATGTCTGGTTCTTTATTTTGTTTTTAAGTTGAGGTAAGACACTTTAACATCCACTGAGCATCAACTCAAACTACAGCTCAACTAGAGTAATAAAGGCATTGATGTCACAGATGAATGTGTTGCATTATTTGACAAGGCAGACATCAACATACACAACCTCCACCTATCGTATCATTGACTTGTGAAAGTTGGATTGGCTAACATATTTGCAACAAACATCTGCTTTCACATCAAGCAGACACAGGAGAAATTAGCATTAGTTTGGAATCATGTTTATCGCCATTTGACCAATTTTAGTCCAACATTCACCCTCCTTTTAGCTCCATTGTGGTATCCACCAATGGTTGAGAAAGATATCTTGGTCTTTAACTTGGCACCATTCACATACTGTACAGTAAATGTACAGCAGAGCTGTAACAACGAGCTAAGGAAGCTAAAAATCTACATAGAGCTGCAGGGTTGGGTAACAGCTCTGCTTGTGAATATCCAAAATTATGATTAACATGGATTTAAGCTTGCTTTATTGAACAGGATGTAAATCAAAAATGTTAAAAAAATAAATCAATCAAAATAAAAAATCAGAGACTTACAGTGATTGTCAGGCTGTCAGTCCATGCCTCCGTATTTATGGTGAGCCTTGCCATGCCATTGTCTGAGGTGAAGCCCATCACCTGGCCGAGATTGGTGCTGGGATTGACCACCACTGCAACACCTTGTGCAGGAGTGTCATCAGCATTCACAACTTCAACCTTCCAGCAGAGACACAAACAGCCGAACTGTCAGAAATTGTCAAGTGTTTCATCAAAACACATTTTATTTAAGTCAAACTAATGCTAATGCTGTAAACTGCACTAGCTGTGGACAAAGTGGTACGACTTAGACAGTGTTTGCCCCGAATTATTTCTGGGTGAAAGTATCTATAACCTACCGTAACATCGAAGGACATTGCCGGTTTGTAATATTTTGGTGTTTTCTTGAAGTGGATGGTGTACGGTGATGTGACAATCTGGATGTTTTTTAACTGCGCCTCCACCATTTCACCGCCTGTGAGTCGATGCAGAAACACAAACACATTCACGCACTAACTTGGGCGTTTGCTTTCGTCTTTACTGACACAGACAAACATATCCTGAAATTTCATTTTTCCCCTCTTGTTTCTGTTTTTGTTCATTTTTGGGACACTAATAACACCGACAGTTTGACGTTTTGTGCTGCTGAATGACTTCAAACCACACGTGATCAAACACACAGACCCTCTTTCTTACCGCTCTCCGTCAGCACACTGACAGATACAAATATGGAACTCCCCACCAGCTCCAGGATATCCTTGAAGGTGTCTGTGATGTGCTCTCTCTTCAGTTTGACCTCTCCACTTCCGTCATTAATCTAATGTGCCATAATACAAAAACACACCTTAAAACACAGTCAGTGAACAGTTGGAGGTACTTCACTTAATATCTAAATTGTTATGTCAGCCTGGCTTTATCCTGAACCTCCTAAATACTTCATGTCTGCATGTATGTGCTCACCTGCACTCTCTGAAGTGAACTTGGAAAGCCCTTTTTTTGACCCTCTTGCATAACTCCAAACACCAGATAGGCCATCCCATTCACCTTTTCACCAAACAGATACCTACAACCATATTTAAGGCCACAATGAAGTAAATCAGGACCATGTAAAACAGGTAACTGACTAAAAAAGCCACACAACCTCTGAACAACACTTTATTTTCTCCTCCAATCAATCTACCAATACAAGCAGGTGTCTTCAGTACGGGAGGCGAGAACGGCTGTGCTTGCTCTCTTTAACCATCATTATCTCAGGATCGTGAGATAACAAAGCTCATTTTTTTTGTGAGTTAGAATTCAATTACATCGTGATTTCAAGAAAACAACAGGCCGATATTCTCAGCTCACAAGATAATTTGTCATGAGAAAACAACCTCATGAGATTCAGAGGAGTGGACCGTGACTTACACACGGCTCTGTGAGGTGGGTTTGGGAATTTCAAAGCAAGCCGTATCAACTTTTTCTCAACTTTTGCTATTTTTAGTAAGAATGTTTTCCCTATTGATTTTACACACGGTGGTCAACAAAGGAGATATGTGACAGTCCAGTAGACTACAATCAAAAACAATGGGGAACTAGGAAAGGAACTACCTGCATTGGCGGGTGTTTGAATGATATAATACACTATCTGTGGAAATAAGTACACCTGAAGTGCAGTCTAATGCACTGATCAGTAATCAGTACTCCTCAATGTGACAGTTTCATCTGTGCATGCTGGCACGGCACTCCTGATCTCTGACAGCATTATAAGGAGGGAGGAGAAATTAGGTCTTGTTTTCTTGTGATAACGGGTTGATTATCTTGTTTTCTTCAGATAACAAAGCTAATTTTCTCAAGATAAAATAATTACTTGTCATCTCGAGATAGCACGGCCGTTCTCAGCAAAAACCGTCACATACGTAGCTTTGATGTCGACGGTGAGCTCTTGACTGTCCACGTAGAAGAAGGGGCTCACAGGTTTCAGTTTCACCTCAAAACTGGGCAGCACTGAAAAACGAAAAGCATTTTATACTGTGTCCAATCACCTAAAAAGCAAGTGAATGCAACAGGTTAACAGTGCAGGTGATGAGGGACTCACCGTATTCTCTGACCTCAAACTCTGCACTGAAGCTCTGCTGTGGGTTGCTTTGGAACTTTGTCACCACCTTCCACACTCCGGGACTACACACACACACACACACACACACACACACACACACACACACACACACACACACACACACACACACACAAGAACACTCATTGCATGAGAAGGGCACTCAGAGAACACAGACCAAGACCCTCACCAGTCAGTAGGTGGCAGTATAGGATGAGCAGCATTCTCCCATGAAACCACAGACCTCAAGTGTTCCATATTTACCTCAGTATGAGGTTTGAGCCACTACCAGTGCAGACTACCCCAGAGGATATCTGGTAACTGTGAATGAAGATGGTGATATGAAGTCACTGTATTTCTGTCCACCGGCCGAGGCAGATGAGCGAATTGTTGGGTCCCTGCAGATGAAGAGTTTGGTCCGTACCAGCTCTATATGGAAAGTGTCCTGAGACAACTTCTGCTGTGATTTGGCGCTATGTAAATAAATCTGAAATTGAAACTGATTGGCTGTGATGTCACAGCTGAACTTTACTACCACCTACTGGATTTTAAGATACATTTATTCTGTCAAGGCCAAATTCCCAAATGTTAACAAAAGTGAAAAATAATTTCTGAATCCGCCGTGAGTGGGATCCACTCCTTTATTACGCACCGTGTTAATATTACTAACACAGTGAACTAGACTATACACATGTGTTCAGTTTTTACTCAAACACTAAATTAGCAGCATCAACATATTAAAATTGTCTTTCCATAATTTTAAATGATTGAAGGTATTAATATTTAAAATTGAATTAACCTGTTGTCCATGTTAAAATTCACCACTAAAGAAAAAAACGTATAGAAATACAATCTGGAAAAATTTTATTCACATTAGATCAAATACTCACCTGACAGTTTCACCAAGTTGGTAATGTCCAGAATGGATCCCTGATTTCAGAGAGACTGTATCAAGTGGCAAAATGATGCCATCAGGGGTCTAAACAACATTGGACAAGCATTAACAATGACCTAGTCGACAAAGTGATTTAATGAATCCACGCTATCATTTTGTCTACAATCCATGAACCTGCTCAATGTCTAGATTCACACTTTTTTCAGCTACTTCTTACATGTCTGTCTTCCCACGTAGGGAGAGCTTGCTTTTATAATTACAGTACATGGTGGGACAGGTGTTTCTGGAGAACAAGACGGTTTGAGCTTCAGGAAATGTGCTTTTGTTATTTTGGCTATTTGTGGGCAAAGGATCCACTGTTTAGCATTTGTGCTATCCTCTTATCAGGAGGCTTGCTACTCCCAAATGCAGCTGACTTTGTAGTACTACATTCAGCTCTGTTTATCAAAAATAAAATACAGTACCACAATCTCAGTGGCAATAGAGGCAGTTTCAGTTTGCGTTTCATCATCTCTCTCCACGGGCTCCATACGGGGCGTCACTGCAAACATCCTGTAATAAACTAACACAGAGAGAGAAAGGGGTTCATTTTGCTATAATGTCCAGTTCAGTCATTCATTATCAACAAGACAAATGCTTTAGTCAAACTGATGGTAATAGACAGTGTGCTGTATTTTTTGTGGTTATAGAGGCAGGTGTGTTTCTCAGCACTGATGCACTGCTGAATCCACCTTTGCTGTTGGGGGTGTAGATGGTCTTGTCAGTCTGGATGAAGATGTACCCGGACAGGAAGGACACTAAGACGACTTTCTCCAGCAGTCGGTCAGGGAACTGAGCTTGCAGGTACACATACTGCTTCCTGTTGGGATCCTTACTGAAGTCACCAGCAGGGACCTGAAACCAGTATGTAGAGGCGCAAGCTGTGCGAGAGGAGCAGGACAAGGCATGTGATGTGTATTTATAGATCCTAGATCTCTCGTTTGTTGTCATGATAGAAAATTAAGCCAAGTAACAGTATGTACATACACAGTAAGGGTTTTTAATTTACCGTTATCTGACCAAGGTCCTGGAAGTGTTTGGCACTGGTGAGGGTCACAGATGTGAATGCCAGCCTTTTGGTTTTAGTTGGATGGCTTTTCACATTGATATCGACCCTGATGTCCCCTCCTGTGCAGTCTTGACACTCCACAAAGATATTTTCTGCTGTTCCTACCCGCAACAAGTTGGGGGCGGACATCACCTGCCTGCAGAGCAGCATCCAGAGAGAAAGACCGGGAATATTCTGTTGTCACCGCGCAGAAAGAACCACATGCTGTTTAGGATGCATGTAATAATGGAGGATTGTGACTGTATATGCATGATTAACAGATGTATTTGTTTATTTGTATAAATATTTTTGGAGTGTTGTCTCTTAGAGGGATGATCCATGTAGTTTTTTTGCATGTGACCCCTTAGAATGAAGAAAAATGTGCTTGTAACCCCTCATCAGGTATTGGCATGAGAGCGAGGTTTCCTTTAAAATTCCTCTCCTGACATCGATTAAACCCTTAAAAACTCACCACTGTTTATCAAAATTACACAAATAGGAGGTTTTTGTCATGAAAAAAATCCCTTCATGCCTTAAAAAGGCTTAGATGTAACTCTAGACCTTCAACCTTTGCTAGTTTTCTGCTTTGCGAGCTACTGCACAGTGCCAAGTGGAAACGCCACCACGGCTTTGACTGCATATTTCGCTCCTTGGATCATCTTGTGACCACTCAGGTTTATCTTGGGACCCTTTGGGTGGCTCTGAGCCCCAGGTTGAGAAAAACTCCCTGTGAACCAGTGTGTTAAAGTTTCATTTCACACAAATGACCAAAACCCCATATTTGCTCAGATGAGGACCATGAGCACCAGCATGGACTTCAAACACAATGAGTGATCTAGTGATTATCTTGATTGAGATCCAGCACGGGATCAATGCAACATTTCATCATCGCTCCAGACTCTGTTTATTTACTTTACAACGCCATGCCAACTCAAAATTTAGGTCATCTTACTGGAGTCATTTGAAAGAGCACATTACCTTGACTCATGTAACACAAATTGCAAACTGGACTACAGCTCCTCATTACTTAAGACCAGTGAATTGGGGCTGAGTTATTGTCTTCATATACTCTTTAAATTTATCAACAGTGCAGCGAACCCCAGATGTTATTGCTCCAAGTACAGCTCGACCAATAACAGTTTGAATATCAGGAACAGATGGTTTTCTGTGAATGAGTCCAAGCTCAGGGACAATGTGGACAGGTAATGCTGGTCTACTTACAATGGAGCTCCATTAGCCAGAGAAGTGAGCACAGCAAAGGCCACAGAGGCCAGCAGCCACAGCAGAGTCCTCGTCATCCTCCTACCTGAGCCCGATCTGCTGTCAATGTAGCCTGTCACTCTGCAGCACCCTCCTTTTATCCACTCTCCTCACTCCTCTCGCGCCTCCACTTCACCTCACTGCCGCCCGACCCGTCCTCCTCCCAAAGTGTTTGTGTAAACACAAATACAATAACACATGATTTCCCAGCAGCAGTTGAGAAACTGTTCGTTATCTCTGCTCTGAGGAAAAAGATAAACAGTAGAAAATCAGTGAGGGTGTAGGTGCAATGTGCATTGCAGTTTCATACATTTATGAGAGCCTTTGAAAATGGTGTTGGAAGTAAGTCCGACAGTTATAGTGATTGCCTGTACTTCCTCGAGCAATTCACCAGAGGTCGCCCAAGGGATCTTGTAAGAAGCTGCCAACATATGGACCCAGACAGGGGTTATGCTCAGGCTAAAATCCTACTACAGGAACATTTTAGAGATGCTGCCTTACAAGCTAAGGGATCGATGGAGGACAACTGTTTGTGAAATACAAGAGAGGCATACCCAAAGGGCTACATTTAATGATATTGTTCATTTCATTGAAAGGCAAGCAAGTATTCTAGCAGACCCAGTAATTGGGAACATCCAAGACGTATCACCAGCATTAAACAGAGGCATGAATTGAATCAGCTTAAGACCTAGATCTATGCCAAAAGGAAGTACTTTTGCCACAACTGTGACTACTGTAGAGAACAATAAAACTGTGACAAAGAGAAGGAGACCAGACACGATCTCATCAGTAAAGAAAGTCTGTTTGTTTTGTGAGGGTGGACACACTTTGGAGTTTTGCCCTCGATTGGAGAAAAGGGCTCACACTGAGAAGATCACCTTTTTAAGGAAAAGGGAGTGTGCTCCGGCTGTTTGTGTATAGGACACGTCAGCAAGGATTGTCAAAAGCGTCTCATGCAAAGTGTGCAATTTGAAACAGCCCACAATGCTTCACATCCATTCAAAGGAAAAGGATCCAGTGACAGAGGGAGAACCAGGCGCTGCAGTGGGCTGTGCTCTGGTATCCAGTGGGCTTACTGGGGCTGGGGATCATGACTACAAGCTTCCTATAGTTCCAGTACAGATTAAATCAAAGAAAAGGAACCACACAGTGGTTACTTATGCATTCTTGGATCAGGGTAGCACAGCTGTTTTCTGCACATTCCATGTCAAAGGGATCTTCAGAGGTGGCCTCACTTGGGAGATGTTCACTTACCTGAGATTGACTCTGAAGTTGAGTTGTTGATTGGAACAAATGTACCAAAGGCACTGGAACCACTACAAGTCATCTGTAGTGTGGACGATGGACCCTTTGCCATTAAGACTATTCTGGGTTGGACTGTTAATGGACCACTGGGAGGAGACAGTGGTGATGGAATGGATGTTGTTACAGAATCTCAGTCCTGAACTTGGAGGAGCTCTGGCAGCAGCAGTTCAGAACAGATTTCCCAGAATGCAGTTATGATGAACAACCTGGTCAGTAGAGAGAAGACCAGAGGTTCATGAAGCTGGTCCAGGATTCAGCCAGACTTGTAGGTGGCCATTACCAGGTTGCATTGCCTCTGAGGAACAGTTGTGTGAACATGCCGAACAACGAGAAGGTTGCAGAGCAGCGTGCCCTAAACCTAAAGAGGAGGTTCAAAAGAGACTCATTATTTCAACAACAGAACACAGATTTTATGAATGACATGGTCGCCAAGGGATACGCAGAGCAAGTACCTTCAGGTGAGCTGGCACGTAGTGATGGGAGACTGCAGTATATCCCACACCATGGTGTTTACCACCCTCAGAAAGGAAAAATCTGTGTGTTTTTGACTGTGCAGCCACTTTCCAGTCAACATCTCTCAATGCTCAACTGCTACAAGGACCAGATCTCACTAGCTCACTGGTTGGCATCCTGGCCAGACTCAGGAAGGAACCAGTGGTGATCATGGCAGACATAGAGTCTATGTTTCACCAAGTAAGTGTACCAAGGGAAGATACTGACCTGCTGAGGTTTCTCTGGTGGCCCGATCATGATTTCACGCTTCTGAGAGTGATCTCTGTGACCTCTCATTTCACCAAGAGGGACAGAAAGACTGAGCGAGAACATGAACAAATGCTTAAGTCTTTATTTAATTTTCATCATTCAGTCACAGAAAATCAAATTTCTTTCACTCAGCAAGAAAACACGACTGAACAAATGTCCACGACGTTCAGACTGGATGTCAAAGCAAGTTTACCCACAACACAGTGAACACTAAACAAGACGAGCAGGAGACTGGAAACTTCATCCTCCAGTGGGATAAAATGTGAAATAAGTCCTTTTCTTCCAACATCAACTTCAAATCCAGGACAGAAAAGAGACGTTTTGTCTCTTGGACGTTTTGTCTGTTGGACGAGGGATCAATGAGTCTCTGAGTTCAAGGATGCTGCTTCTAAGAAACATGGCTGACACACACAGAATGATCAATGGAACGATGTTTCTTTATTTTCAGGACAGTTTAACACAGGTTCTCTCAGTGTGACCACGTGTGAGTTGACCGCTGTCATAGTTTCCAAATATTTGACAGATTTCATGAAGTGTCAGTCCTATCAGGGTTCAGGGAGGAGGGCCTGGGCAGTAATATTCAGTTTGATTCATCCATTATGTCCTCATAAGTACTCTAAAATCTGTGGTAATAACTGTAACTTTGGTGCTAATTACAGGCAAAA
Organism: Chaetodon trifasciatus; assembly: GCA_037975065.1. Lineage (NCBI taxonomy): Eukaryota > Metazoa > Chordata > Actinopteri > Chaetodontiformes > Chaetodontidae > Chaetodon > Chaetodon trifasciatus. The sequence continues at coordinate 7,237,836 of JBBMOE010000023.1, forward strand.
TAAACACATTTCTGAAAGTGTTCACTTTAGCTGAGCTGAGTTTAAAAGCAGCTTCATTAACAAACGAGCACACATTCATCCATCATTCATTCATTGTTCATTTGTTATTAAAAACTTTATTCTTCATATATGTCGAGTTTATTAAATGTTGGGGTGCTTAGCTGAGCTGCTGCAAACTAAAGGAAAAACTCCTGCTTATGCTAATTTAGCATTTCAACTAACCAGTTAAAGTGGACCAGCTGAACAGTGTCCCTGTTAGTTACAATCAGTGTCAAATTACATCTTTATTTTTAACCACAAAACGTCTTTGGAGAAGATGTCACAGGACAAACACATTACACAGTATTAACAAAATATAAATAATTAACTACACAGGAAAGATATTAATTGTCAACTCTAAAAACTCTTTTCACATTCACTTTGTCTACGAGATGTCTATTTTAAAAACTCCAATGAAAGGAGGCGGCGGACAGAAGTCAGTGCAGCTGCATCCCTGAGGAAATCTGACAGAAAGGCATCGCCCTGTCAGCATTGTGCTTTTCCGTCGGTCCGTTCACGGTCCGTCACAGTTCCTTCTTCACTTCATACTGACACACACAAGACTCCCTCTGGCTGTCCAGGTACGGCTTGCATCCCAGGTGCATGACAGCGTCAAACAGCAGAGTCACTGCCGACTCACAAGCTGCCAGGTGGGACAGAAAGAAGAAGAAGGAAAAGATGAGCAGGAGAAAGGTGAGCTGAGAGCAGCACAGATACTCCAGCTTCACCTCTGACAGACAGGATGAGTCTGATGCTGTGGTTATGAGTCAGAGCTGAAGACTGACTGTCCATTCGGGTCCAGAGTTACTGTTTATCATCAGCTCAGTGTCGCCCTCTGCTGGACACACTGTGCTTCACGCTCAGATAAATGTCAGGATTATGTTCATTTCTAAAATAAGAACTGAAAACAGCTCTTAATCACCAACAACCTGGAAGACTGAATGTTGAAGGTGTAAAGCCACTAATATTCACACCAAACGGTGCTCGACGCTGTGCATCTACATCCAGAACCAGAGCCTGATCCTGGTCCCCCACCTCATCCTGATAAGTAAGACTCTCACCTTGGACACTCTGGGCCAATCCCAGGGTCCTTTGCACATTCTTGCAGATGGTCTCCAGACAGTCCTGGAACTGGTCGTCGCAGTCGTGCTTCTCTCGGCCGCAGGTGTCGTAACAGCGGTCGTGTTGGTTGCAGCATTTGGTCATGGACGGGATGCCGATGTCAAACTGGAAAACAGAAACGGTCCGTCGCGCTTAATGATCTGTTTTTGGAAATGATGCTTCCTGTAGGAGATGAAATAAAGCCAACAAGCTCTGCAGGCTGGTGAGGATCTGCCCTCTGTGGAGGCGGTGACGGAGAAGAGGATGCTGGACTTGGTCAGCATCCTGAACTCCAACCCCTCAAAGACACGCTGGAGAAAGCTGCTCCACAGGGTGTGTTTTATATACCTGCACACTGGATGCATTCACGTGTTTAAAGGACATACTTTATAATTTCAACTCTTATGTTAGTCCTTATTGATCTGTGTTTTTTGTATCATGTGGTTAGTTCACGTACAGCTGCTGTGACATAAGAATGTCTATCTTAAATAGTCTATGGAAAGGCGACACTGTTAGTAAATTATCATGTTTTTTGGTATATATTTGATATACTACAATCTCACAAAGCATCTTGTTGTGTCCTGAACTCAACATGTTGTGCGTGTGTGTGTCTTCAAACTACAGAGCTCAAACATGCTAAAATGGCTCAAATATTGGCAGTTCGGGTTCTCTCAGACATGTAAGAAGCCTCCAGCCTCCCAGACTGTCAGACTACCTGAAATCCAAACATCGGGGATCCGCATCCGTTGGGTGGAGGCTGCTTGTACCCGGGACGAGGCACCGGCTTGTAACCTGTGAAAGGAGCAAAGGTGAGGATGGTCCTTGTTCTGCCACAGTCAGTTATCTCGCTGTCAGAGATAACCACAACAGTGCAGATGATTTCATGGCTCACTGTGCCACTCAGTGGACTGATAATGTGGATCATCTGAATCCCAGGTGTTGCATAAACTCAGCTTTCATTAAACCTGTTTCCTGCTATTTAGGACAGGAAGGAGCTCACCGTCGCTGCACCTGTAATGGCACAGCCCGTCGTCACCGCCGAACAAGTCCAGTGCTGCGTTCAGGTACGTGTCGATCTTGTGTATTCCGTTCCGGATCGTTTTCAGAGTCATCCTCCAGTCCGGGGTCTCTGGCTCTTGTTTGCAGGCTGACACATCTGGGAGACATCCACAGGAGAACAAACCCAGCAGGAAAACACAGATGTGGCTGTTGTAGCGCATCGTCCGCTTCACGTCAGAGCCGGAGAGCCGCATTTCCGGTCACGCTGGTTTAATTTCCGCTTCTTCAATCCTCCAAATGTTCCCTCGATGGCATCTCAGGTTTTACTTCTGCTTGTTTTCATTTCACTACCTAGATCCCGAGGAGGCACGAGCCTGCCGGAGCTCTGGATATCACTTCCGGGTTTGGCGCTGTCACGTGACCGCTGATAAGCCAATGGAGATGATGTCACAACAAGTTGCAACGTCAGTAAACAAACAAGGAAACAAACAAACAAACAAACAAACAAAACTGCCGTGTTTGAATATCGATTTCATTTTTACACAAAAATACAAATTTAATGTATTTTTAGCAGTTAGAAAACAAAATCCAGTAATTTATTCGACGTTGAAACAGTTTTTGCTTTTAAAGGAGTATATTTACACTGGTGTTTCTACTTTACTGAAGTAAATAATCCGAGGACTGTGTTCACTGTATTTGGTTAGTATTTTATAAAATAGAATAATAAATTATTTATTCCACGCTCATCTCTGAAGGCAGTGCTCCCTCTGGTGGACGCATCTGGCCATGACATCAACTCAGAGTAAAACGTGCTTTTTCATTATAATGTCATTTTTAATCTGTAAAATAAAACCAGATTGGCTCAGAAAGCTGTTCAATAATAGTTATATATACTGTTGACATTTCTTAAGGCATTTCCCTCTTTCATGTATTTATCCTCATTCTTTATGTAGGGAAACAGATGATGAAGACGCTGTGCTCATTTCTCCACTTTTGAAAAAGGAAGAAACCATTCTGTGGGACATGTCATATACATATTGCTCTATCTTGCTGATACAAGACACTTTGGCCTTTTTCAGCAAACTCAGTTTCTTTACAACATTCAAGATTCAGATTTTTATCTGGTCATGCAGGTAGTTTTGGTTCAGCTCAGGGCTTTAAGTTTTTGACTGCGTCCTAATACAATGGAGAGCAGATATTTTTGTGGTGGTGGACACTGATAAGTACTTCACAAATATACTTAAGAACAGTACTGTTAACAGTAAATGTACTTCTTTTTTTCCACCACTGAGCAATGTGTCAGCAAAGACCCAGTGACACTGTCCACAGATTAACAGGAGCTACATGCTACCAAAGAATAATCCCAGTTTCCAGTTTCCATTCGCCTCCTCTGTGTAGAACCTTTGGTGATTTATCCTTTGACACGTCAATCAGAGACACAAATACATCCAGTCTACGGTAATAATTTGACTTTATTTAAATGATTAGGCGAGCACTGAAGAAAAACCGTGTTTCTTCTATAGTTACTTAAATAACTGCATAAACTTCAAACATTCAAAAATGAAAATGTACAACCATTAAGTTTTCAGTGTCCTTCCATGGTTAGTCCCAAACCAGCTTCACATTCTGAAGAGGACAACATAAAAATGTTCTCTCGTAGCAAAATCACAGGCGTCTCTTCATGATCCACCGATCTTCACTCACACCTGCAGGTGAGCCTGAAGCCGAAAGAAGCATTATGCTTTATTTTGTTTCCATCTTTTGTTCCTGTGTTCTTCATGAAATGATCTGTCAGGAGGACAGCGCCTCCAGATGAACCTACAAAGTCTCCATCTTATAGTTACGTCAAGCAGATGATGCCGGAAGCCGTTTGTTGATCTTAAGACAGTGATTTGCTTGTGCATAATGTCTCCTGGGTTCTCACTATCGAAGCACATGCCTTTACAATCAAGTGTCCTTGTCCTTCTTGTTTTCAGGAAAACACAAGAAAAGCAGAGTAAAAAAAAAAAGAGAAGGTCTGGGGCTTTCTACGGTGTGTGTAGACTGGTTCGTTAAGACGCAACAAGGCGGTTCCGGGGTCAGGCTGGAGTGAGGAAGGCGGGGAGTTTGGCGTGGAGGGACGTGAGGAGAGGGGCGTTTTAAAACCTCAACGATAGAGCTAAATTATTTCAGTAAGTTTTTTTGCTCCTAGTGTAAAGACTCCTTCTTAAAAAAACATGAACATACACATCTATTCATTTACATTTACATGAACTAAAAGCGTCCGGCTCATCCGCCTCTGAATAGGTTATTTAGTCTGTCCAGCTCCCTGCAGTTGTCCATGGTCATCAGCTCTGCCTTCTTGCGCATTCGGTCGTCCCGGTACACCTTAGCAGCATACAGCAGGTCTGTTTCTGGGTGAGAGAGGCAGACAAGAAGCGTGACTGATAAAACAGAAGAGCAGCAGCTACGACTGACTTCAACAAGCGAGATCTGAGGACGTCCTCTGACCACGTCTACTCACTTGTCTGTCTCTCCTTCCAGCAGTTATTCCTGACATTGGACACATAGTCCTCCTCCACGTTCTTCTCGATCTGCTGCAGCGCCGAGCCCTTAAACTCCGACTTGAAATCTCTGGTGACGTAATAATCTACACGCAGGTTTTCTGTCTGCCGTTTTACAGTCTGACCTGTGGACCTGGAAGAGACGGAGGAAGTGCAAGCTGTTGTAAAAATGCTGACAACTGTAGTAGTTTCACCTCATATGTTGAATGCTCAGTGTGTTTTATAGGATCATTAAAAGTGCAGATCACACTGCACACTGTCAGTGAATACCAAGAAATGACCTAAAAACAAACGATGCGTGGCACAAAGTTTACACCAGCTGAGCTGTTTGTGGAAACATTTCGTGTTTCAGGATCGATTTTAAGGTGCTTTTATTAGTTTTTAAGTGTCTTAACGGTCTCGGGCCATCTTATTTATCTGACCTCCTTTTGTCTTATCAGCCCTCGCGGATCCTGAGGTCCTCTGGCACCGGCCTTTTAACTGTTCCAAGGGCTCGGACCAAAACCCACGGGGAGGCGGCTTTCAGCCATTGTGGTCCGAAGCTTTGGAACAGCCTGCCAGAGGGCGTCAGGACCGCAGAGACCGTTGATGTTTTTAAAGGGAGACTCAAGACTCACCTTTTTAGTTTGGCTTTTAATTGATTTCTTTTGCTCTTTTGATTTAGATCTGTTTTACCCTACCGATTGTCTTTAGCTTTTAAGTCCTTTTATTCTACTTAATTTCAGGTCTTAGGTCTTTTATTCGTTTGTCTTTTATGGTTCTAGGTCTCTTTATTCTATTGTCTTTTAGGTTTTAGCTCCAGTGTTTCCTCATGGGGGGCCTCCACGCTGTGAGGTGTGTCTGGTCTGCCTGCCGGGGCTTCGTCCTGGGGACCCCTCAGGCCCGGAGGACTGGGGGACTCTGCCCTGTGTGTGGTGTCCACCCCGGTCTATTTGGGTCGGGGGTCTCTGTTGCGGCGGTGCTCCCTGTGGCCGCGGGCTTTGACCCCTTGCAGTGTGGATGAGCTCCCCACAGGTGGTTTCTTTTCCTCTCATGGTTCCTCAGTGCCCTGCCATGTTATTACATCGACAGTTTCGTTGGGGTGGGTGTGTGTGTGGGTGTCTGGGGGCGTGTTTGGGAATGGGCGTTGTACAGACTTTCCATGTTTTTATCTTTTGTCAAGCACCTTGAGTTGCATTTTATGTATGAAAGGTGCTATACAAACAAAGTTTAATTGATTGATTGATACAGATATAATGGCGTCATTACCATGACAACAGTTTTAGCATATCTAAAAATCATGTGCTTTTGTGTGGCTGCGATGCTGGAAAACTCTTAGGCTACATGTGCGCTTTCGGACTGCTTTGAGGGCCGATACAAAACAGGGTTCAAAGGTGAAGCTCAAGTTTTGCCATTCTTATGCTGCTTTACTGTCTCTTTTGCTGGTCAGCCTGTTGAACTTGGTGTTAGCATGTTCTGCGGCTAATGTCGCTAGTAGCATCTGTTGTAGAGCCACAGGCTGGAGCGATGTTTGTGTATTAATATTGAGGGACTGGACAGTCTGGATGTACTGACGTTTTTCTGTGTCGCCTCTCACAGACAGAGCTAACGTTAGCTCCACACTTCATGCTGCAGCACGAGCTCAGCTGCTTTGTTGTTACAGGAAGGCTTCCTCTGCTGCGTCTGTTGTCTCTCTATGTACACTTCCATAATAATATTACATTTTATTTTTCTGCCAAATAAATGCTGTGGAGACGTCTGATCCTTCCTGATGTCTAACTCTGAGAAGGAATCACATTACATTTACTTCCTCCTTCCAAAACATGTCGGCCTCAACCTCATTTTCATTCCTGTTTGGAGCCGATAAACATCTGTTTGTCCCCTTATATTGTTAAGTGTGATAAGAGAAAGAGGCATGTTTTGATCCCTTTATTGTGATATAATACGTGTGTGTGTGTGTGCTTACGGTCTCGAGTAGAGGCTGTAGGGCGGAGGCGACACCATCATCTGGCTCAGTATTGAAACTAAAATCAGGACCACGATGGGCATCAGCTGGATGAACATTGAGAAACGCCCCTAGAGGCAAACACAGCACAAGCAGGGCTTCATTTCAACTGCACACACCTTGAAGCAGGAAAATCCATTAAAATGATCACGTTTGCGCAAATGTAAAATATAAGACACAAAACCAGTCCACGTACGTCTCCCCGCTCTTCTGTCCTCTCTTGTCGGTAGTCCGTCTGCTGGCTGTAGCTTGTTCTGCTGTTGTTGAAGGTGTGCGCACTCGCTGCAGACACAAATATTACGACTGAGGTCACACACAAAGTTACGGAATATGTCACCAATTACACCTACTCTCAAATCAGCATTCAAACAGTCTGTTGGTCTGACTTAAGGCCGTCCACACAAACACAAATCCAAATGCTGAGTCAAGCACGCTGGGCCAGTAGGTGGCAATACAGCCACCATCAACGACACATCAAACACCAGAGAAGAACATCCTGAGCGTCAGTGAGCTCATTTTCCTTTGGTGGTCGTGATTTAAAAACACAAACAATAGTCGCTCATATCTCCTTGTTTTGAGGTATTTACCACCTTTCTGGCGAAGACATCATTGTTTCCCATAAAAAAAGCTCGGTTCAAAACGCACACACGGATACACCTGAAGTTTTGAAAAATCTAAACATTGGAAGGCATTTTAAAAAATGTAGAGGCTTTAAGGATCGTTTCCATGTGACTGACAGACCCAAACTCAGAGGGAAATACTCGTTTTGCCAAATATCTGTGCATACGTGTGGTCAAGGTGTGAACACATCAGAGTCTGAGGATCGACAGATTCACCAAGAAGCCAAAATAACAGTTATATTTCTCACTTAAATTCTCCTAAAAGACAAAATCAATGATTATTAATAAACTGATCATCAGACGAACGAGACTAAACTCCATCTATCTGAAACTGAAGTGGGAAATGACGCAACGCTGAGCGACGGCTCACTTACAGGAGGGGAAGCCACCTCCGAAGAACATGTTGAAGAGGTCCTCCGGGGTGATGTCGGCCTCGAAGCCCCTGTGGAAGTCAAAGCCTCCTCCGTGCGAGTGACCCGGGCTGCTCGGCTCCTCTCCGCCCGTCAGGTCGTACTGCCGCCTTTTGTCCGGGTTGCTCAGCACTGCGTAGGCGTTCCCGATCTCTGAAGGAGGACACGGTTCATCAAAAGCTACGGACACAAACTATTTGGTCCGGATGTTAAAATACAGATGAAAATGGAAGCCGGAGGATGGAGTGAAACACAGGGAGCAGATGAATGGTAACTGAGCGGAGTTACTTTTAAAGGCCTCTGTTGCTCCCGGTGCGTGATTCTTGTCCGGGTGGAACTTGAGCGCTAGTTTCCTGTAAGCTTTCTTCAGCTCGTCCTCACCGACTTCTTTACTGACTCCCAGCACTTCATAGTAGTCCTTACACCGCTTTATTCTGGAAAACAGGAGGAGGGAGTGAAGCAGCTGAAAACCATTCGGCGCATCATGTTTGGCTGTCGCTCCGGCCGACAGGCAGGTGAGAAAACGTTCGTTCTGCTCGAGTTTAGCTTCAGCGTCACATTCTCACCCCTCTGAACATCAGCGGGTGCGTGCAGGGGCTGTCAGTGAAGGTAACCCTCAGCGACGTTCAGGCGCACGGATTAAACACATACCCTGGACAAAAAGTTAGTGTTTAGCGCCACAGCAGCCGTCTGTGGTGTGCTAATGTGACGTCTCTATTCACAAACAGCACTAAGCCTTCAGAAAGAGGCCTGTGACGCATATTCCAGTCCATCATTCGGGCTCGACTATATGGTTGGGAATCAATATGGATGCAGTACATAAAGGAGAAAGGTCTGCTCACTGTTAGGCTTCACATGTCAGTTTAATTCTCTTTTAAAGGCGACAGACAGACGGGCCCAAAGAAGAGCTTGTAGATGGAAACACTGCTTTTAAAAAGGGAATTGAACTGTTTATTTGACGGGTGACTGTGTGCAGACTTTCCTCCTTTGTGGCCTGCAGCGATCTAGATTTTCTGTCTTCCATCTTAACTTAACTTAACTGGATGTTGGCACACTTGGGTCCTTCTTCTGGAATCAGTATTACAAATTTGGTATCATGCATAGAACAATTAAACTCTGCGGCAATCATTAATCTAGAGAACAGAATTTAATTAAATGCAAATGATATGCTCAAACGATACGCTAAACGTGGAAAATATTGAGAGAGTAACGCCCGGTCTACCTGCTAATGAGGTCACCTGGGAGGCCATTTAAAAGTAAACACTGTGCACAACCCGTCTTACCTTTTCTGAGATGACACCATTCAGTTTTTAACCCGCTGAAGTTTCCCCGAAGGACTGAGCATGAAAACACCAGAGGACAGAGTGACTGCGACGCGTCAGTGCAACACGCTGGCAGGATTGCGTGATGATGGGCACCGTGCTCACGCTCTAAATGCCGTGTAAACGCCGTGTGCACCTTTCTAAAGTCTGACTGGAGGCTGCAGATAAAACGCCTCTTTCTCTGTAGTCCTGTCTCACGGGCTAAAATTAGAGCATGCAGCGGTTGCCTCATTTCTAGTTCACACTGCATGCCACCAAGCTGAAGAGGTTCCCGTGGCCACAGATGTGTTTGCACAACACTGCAGCCACAGATGAACGGTCCAATCAGATATGATAGAAAGAGCACATCTGTCCCAACAGAAGGAAAACATGAAAACAGTCGACTGAAGTGAGACAGAATGAGTGGAAAAACATCAAGTTCTCACCTCTGCACACCTTCCACCTGCTCTTTGGTGAAGCCTTTCGAGGAGTCGCCTCCTCCTGACTCCTGGCCTTCCCTTTCCGGTTGAGCGCCGGAGGTTTCTGAGCTTGCTGCTGGTCTCCTGCGATATGCACCACCACCCGCCGAGCTGCCATTCTTAGTTAATGCGTCTAATAGATCTGAAGAGGAGAGGAGGAGGCTAAACATCATACATGCAAAAGCTTTAACATTAAGGTAACGTCATGGTACATGACATTACATGACACATTACATTTTTCACACTTATGAACAACTCTTGGTACTTGATAAAAGCTCCTCACGGTTTCTTGGTTTGACTTGAGCAACGTAAATGACGCGAAAAATCTGCATTTAGAGTGTGTGTGATTGTGCCGCATATGCAGAAACTCACTTCCTGCCCTCCATCTGCAGTTAGCGCCACAACAGAAGCTTGACGTGACGTCATCTGCAAACAACCTATTGTGAACCACTGATCTAGACTTTATAACATAATATTACTGCATGGCTTTGCTCAGAAAAACACAAAGTACTACAGTTACTCACAGCTGAGAGATTATGAAGTAGCCCAATAAAGACAGCACTCAGACACAGCGTCATGATGTGCTGTTTGCTGCACTTCTACATTACAAGGCCCGGCTGGAAGAATGCCCATAAGACCTCCGAGCAGTTTTTAATTTGAAGCATAGTCAATCAATGAGGAGGCCATTCCTCAGCCAGAAAAACAGTCAACAAAATCAGATTTGGCACAGTACAAGAAGTGCTGGCTTCGATCACCCAGTGAGGACGTTTGGGAGTGCAGAGGCAGAAGATGTGAAAGCAAGCAGTTGTTTACGGTGCATTTTGTTTACACACTCACATTTCCCCCCACAAACAAAATCATTTCAATACAGCTGCCAATTCCCAACCAGCAGGCAGCTGGTTGACGACTAAGTTGTCGATGATCAATAACATTACTGTACATAATAAGTACACAACAAATACTTTAACAGGACGCCTTTGACAGTAAGTGGAACAATCTGAACGAGCGCTCCGTTCCATCACTGCAGCCACTGCGTGTGCTCTAATGGCAGGTAGTGATAAGACTTTCCATTCATGAAGAATGCAACCTTGAAATGTGGCCCCTGTGTTTCATTCAGTGTGCCACTGAGACCTTGATTCAACTTTATCTTCCAGATTTCTCTTAGACTATTTGCGCTGTCCCTTCAGTAGTCTTAAGTTGTCACGCAGGCTTGTTATCCATGTAGGAAATATGGTCATCATGTATAAATACTTACTCAAAGACAGCACAGCAACACTGGAGCAGCCTAATCATCTGTGGCTTTGCAGCAGAAATGCTTTTAACTGTCCTTATATTTGATCAATACATTATTCATCATTTCACAGGTTGCTCTCGTGCAAACTAAGCACTCAAGTGTTGCCTCTTGTACAACCATAATCCCTCTTTCCCATTGCACTCGAGGCTACTTAACATGTTTCCTACACATTCTGTTGTTCTGCTCTGTATTCTGGCTGCGTCCTCACGTTCTACAGCTTCTCCGAGGCTGAACGATATCATCTCTGCAGCTGCAAAGCCTAAGTTGCCTCTTGATGCTGTATTTTGATGCATCATTACATTTATTACTTTACAATCCTCCGTGTTTAATCTGAACACAGACAGACTGGAAAAAGATGGGTTAAATGAGGCAGATGGTAACCAACTTGCTGACACCAGGGAGCTCAAAGACAGCAGATCACGAATACGAAATCTTTTTGTGATGCAGGTGCAACCCCGTGCGGCTGCTGTGAGGAACTCAGGTGTGCAGGTGCTGCCTTGTTCTGTCAAATCTTAACGTGTGATGGCCTGGATTGCACCATCAGGGGATGTGACACACTCCCCAGCCCCTCAGTGCCAGACGTGTGCACGTTAACCCTCTCCACAACCTCGTCAGAGCTGCAGGACTGGGGATGCATCTCAAGCCTGCAGATTCATAAACTCACTGACTTTTAAGCGGCAGAGGTGTCAAACAGCACTGCACAGCACGAGTGCAAAGGTGGCCGTACAGGGTGTTAATGTTTAGTTCCAGTCTTCTTCTCACTGTTTTCACAGCCTATTTATTTATTTAGACATAAACGTCAGTCCGAGGAGTGTTTCACAAAGACTTGCTCAAGATTTGCTCAAATAACTGATAAGTGGAATTCTGCTTATCAGAAGTGCAAATTGAACCATGTAAATGGTAAATGTTGTGTATTTATTTAGCTCTCTTCTAGTGTGACGGCAACTCAGAGTCAATGAAGGCTAGGCCACCTGCTCATTACAAGCTTTTCAACCATTCACACACTGATGGCACAGCATCAGGGGCAATGTGGGGTTCATTGTCTTACCCAAAGAAACTTCGACATGCAGGCTGCCAAGGCCAGGGACCGAACCAGCGACCCTCTGAGAAGTGGACGACCAGGAGACGCCGACAATCAAACAGCTTCATGTCATTAACCGACTGATTGTTCCCCAAAAAACACCTGAGGTTTTTTTTCACTGTGACTGAATTCAACCTTTTAAGCTGCACCTGCTCTGACTGCTGCCTCATTATTCCAATCACATGTTCATTTTCATTTCAGTTACTGTTTTATTCTATTTAGCTTTAAGCTTCTGTGGTCCACCTTTTCAGGAGTTAAGTTTTCTTCATTTTTCTCGTGTATGAGGAGCTGTTGAGTGTTATTTAGTCCTTTCAAGGTGCGGCCTTGGCAAGCCAGTTATCTGCTGGACTCCTGTGGGAAGCCTGAGAGCTGTCATTAGTGCTTCACACACACACACACACACACACACACACACACACACACACACACACACACACACACACACACCTAAACACGTGCAGGCACATAATTATGCAGACAGGGACATCTAACTGCAATCCAAGTTTAAACTTTAACAGCTGAGTAGCTGCTGGTCACCTCTGTGAGAGCTGATCCATCCT
>JBBMOE010000023.1:7250523-7298848 GCA_037975065.1 Chaetodon trifasciatus
ATCCACGGCCTTCACGCAGACTTTAGCATCCAAAGTCTGGGTTACTTCAAGTAACAGTAAAATTACAGCTAACGCTAAAAAGCCTTGAAGCCTAAACCTTTAAGGTCAGCAGCTCCTCGAGACGTTACGATGAGTGACAGCTAGCTTTACCTACCGACGGTTAGCTAACTTGTGCTACTGACTGCTACTCAAAAGCAAACAGTGTTAGCTAGCAAAAGTACAAGCTAACATTTATTAATTTAACGTCACCGTGTAGTTTATTTCCCCGATAAGAAGTGCACTAGTTACAGCGGAGCGCTAGCACGGCTAGCTAACAGACGCTAGGCCCACAACTTTGCGAACGCTAACTCGGACGCGTATTGCTTTGTTGTGGGTCTTTAAACCACAGTTAAGCCTTGACCAACGTTAACCAATCAACCCAATCATTGTCACCGTCATACAACAGGCGAGAGGTGACCTGCCGTGAGCGTAAACCCGTGAGTGATGTTAACAAACGTCAGCGGCTAGCGAACACTCCGCCGGGCTAACAGTGGCCGGCCGGCCGGTCACTGACGGCCTTACCTTTGGCTCTGCTAGTTGGATACAGCTTCTCTGCCTTGTTGAGAAACTTCAACGCCTTCTCTTTATCTCCAGCTTCGAGGGCTTTCGTCGCTATATTTATACATTTTTCTGCTTCGTCCCTGTTGCCTTCCATCTTCAGTCCTCTTCCTCCTCCGGCAGAGTCAGCTGATCATCTCACACAACACGTGGTCTCAGCACTGACAGCAGTGACTGAGCTGCACATTCAAACCTGACTACTTCACACAGCACACTGGAGTGTTTTCCCTCTTATACACACATGTAGTACACCTGTATGCTACTTCTTCTTCCAGTGTATAAATACTCCACTGCAAGTCCTTCATTCAAAATCCTACTTAAGTAAATGTACAGGAGTATTACCAGTAAAATACACTTACATTTCAAAAGTTAGACTACTAAAAAAAAAAAAAAAAAAAAGTTAAACTACTACGATCCTTTGACTGATATATTAATATTGATGCATCCGTGTGAGTTGCTGTACTGTTTTTGCTGCTCGAGGTTGAGCTACTTTTAACAATTTCACATAACATTCAGTATTTTAATCCACTGGCTCTCAGCCCAGGGGTCAGGGCCCCTGCAAATCTGAGACGCCACAGGAAGATTAATGGAATCATAAAGACAGAAAAAGAAGCCCTGCTGCACAAATTTGCCTTCATTTTTTGGAGTATTCTTTGCTTTTGAATTTCACTTCTTTGAAATAGTTATTCAAATGAAACTATTTAAAAGTTTGTCAATGTCGAATTCACATTGTTGTTCCAGGCATTTTCTTTCTGAATGACTGCAGGCTGCAGGGACCAGTTCCAGGATGTCGGCTCATTATTCTGGAAGGCTGTGCTGAGTAAAACCTGGATCCCTCTAACATCTGTAACATGGACTGATGTAAAAATAGGAAGATGCAGCATCCTTAAAACATTGAAACAGGTATGATCTCAATGAATAAACACAAACAAAACACGTGAAACAGTCTCAAACTGGATATGACATCATTGGAGATTTAAGAACAGGAAGTGTTAAATCCAATGAAACACATTCTTAATTTTGACAGTGCATTTTATTTGTGTCCCGTCTTCAATGTTTTTCATTCACATGATTCCCTTCTGGGGTTTACACAGCGCCAACTAGCTGTAATTCATAGGTCATCTTCAAGCCATTCCTTAGCAGAGTGACTTCACTTTACATCTCATTTCAGTATTTTTAAAAAACTACACAGGGTGCAGCTGAGAGCTCTGCTCTACCAGACTAACAAAGCAAGTGTGGGTGAACACCATCATCAAGGGGCTGACAGCTAGATGCCCATCTGAAGGACTTCAAGTACAGTGAGAGGTTGAAGGCAGCAAACAGGGTTGAGAGGCTGAACTTCCCGCCATGGTGTCCTTTAAGCTGGCGTACGTGACGGGGGGAGTTTGGCTGCAAAAGTGCCCATGGTGTTCAGCGCTGCGTGGATGCGGAAGTGTAGCCTCGACTCCATGCTGTAGTCTTTGTAGTTGGTCCTACAAATAAGATCACCTGTCAGCTCTTTTTGTAATATGACGGTATAGATTCTACTCGAACAAACAGGCAGTTGCTGAGAGCTGAAGAAAAAGCTTTTGGCCTTTTTGCCAATTTGAGAGGAACCATCCTACATAACACACACGGAAAGCTACACGCTAACGTCACACAATCTTTGCTCTGTCCTCAATAGAGCAACTGCAACCTGTTCAACAGTCTCCTTCCAGTGCAAATATGCCTTGAAAGAAAATTTAAAAGGTAAACAAACAAACAAATGTGGAACCAAATGTAAAAAACACCTACTTAATATTTTCCATCATGGCGATGGCCGTGCCGATGTCGCCTCTCTGCTTGTGCAACAGGCCCAGCTCGAACATGGTAAATGGCACCAGGTAGTTGTCGTGTTTGATATCCTTTTCACTGAAAACACAGAATTAAAGTCAAGATTTACATAAACAACTTCAGGGAATCTGTCTATCGACATGAAGCAAAAGAGACTCGGACCGCGTCACAGAGACAAAACACCACCAGAGCTGACCGGCGTTAAAAGTTCACTGAGCCACATTTAACACTTTCTGACTTCTGTTTCCCTTTATTAGCAACCAGCGTTTCATGAGAGAGATTCATAAACATTTCAGTTCAGTCTGCAAATTTTACATGAATCCAAGTCTGATGTTTGCCTTTAAAACTGATGAGCACAAAACCAAAAAGACAGCCAATATCTGTGGCTGTCATATAAATCTAGTTTTCTATATTAGACATAAATAATATACTGCATGCAAGTGACTGCACTCCACAGCATGTAAAAATACACCTGATGAAGCCCAAAGATTGATGCCACAGCATCAAAGAGATATAAATCAATAAATGTGATAAAGTGACATCATTCCAAAGAAATTCTCTGATGCTAACTAAATGCTTTGAATTTGTGCAGTGAACTCCCATTACAATGCTGTGTGTGTGTGTGTGTGTGTGTGTGTGTGTGTGTGTGTGTGTGTGTGTGTGTGTGTGTGTGTGTGTGTGTGTATTGCTGCACCTGGCGATGACATGATTGAAGCAGAGCTCAGCCTGGACCAGACGGTCCAGCTGTCTCAAACACAGGCCCTTCAGCAGCTGGACGACACACTGGTCATCCAGGTGGTACTCTGATACGTCTGCACATGACATAAAAAGCTGTTAGTTTCACACTGGTGCTAAAGAAACTGGTCAGTGCTTTAAAGCTGTGCTGTTCTTCTCACTTGGATCTTGTCTGAGCTCCTCCTCTGCTTTCTCCAAAGTGCTCAAGATGCTTTCAGTCAACTCGGGTCTCTTGCCAACGACTGTGAAGCCGTTCCACACGTACATCATTTCCTGGGGAAAGAGAGTTGTTTGAAAAGGAGAACTGGCTTGATAACAACGTTGATTCATTGACAGGAGTGCATGTGCATTCTCACCAAAGCCGGGACGACTAGTTTCACAGGATTAGAGGAGGAGTATCGCTGTGCCTTCTTCGCTGCAAACTTCTCTGTTGGAATCGACTTCCCAGCAATCCTCAGTCTGAGACCGTCCACCTGCCTGCAAACCACGTTTCAGTCACTGCAGAACGATTACAGGACTAAAACTGAACTGTATGCACAAATAAATAAGGGTTCCCTCCATCACACCTGAACAATTGCACCACATTTTCTCCCAGTTTCGCCACTTCTTCTTCTGGTAGCATGCTCAAGAGGGCAGCTTTCTGGAACACATAGATGGCCTGCGAGAGAAGCGCAATCAGCTCGTCATAAGAGGTCAAAATCTTAACATGTGAGCAGGTTTCCAACAGGGCAAAGGGAGGTTAACACTCGTCACCTGTGACCACTTGCTCTCTTTGCAGAGCAGGTCAGCGTATCGATACGCCTCCCTCCAATTGAGTTCGAAGGAGTAGGCCCACATCAGCTCCCAGTAGCACAGGTGGTGAATCTGACGCCACTCCTGCTGCGCTGCGATGCACGCCAGGAACTTCTCCTGGGCCTGCACAGAAACACAGACTCATGAGCCTCCAATTTTCTTTCACCCCAGAAACAAGTAGCTGAGGCTGCATTTCAAAACAACACCGGACAGATGAGGACACTTTTCCAGTACTCACAAATGTGAAGTTTCCTTTGAGCAAAGCAATTCTTGCAGTGTAGAAATGCATTAGGGCTCCCTGTGGACAAGACGCAAAGAGTTAGCTCAAAATAATGCCATTTCACTGGAGGGGCAGTAAAACTGTGACATCTGCTATCAGTATCAGCTAAAAACACAGCTCACATTAGGGAACTTTTCGGTGTAGGGCTTCAGCAGAGCTTCAGCCTCAGCAAGGTTTCCATCGCCGATACCTGAGGGATAGTAAGATTTTTTTTTAACTGTTAATAATCCTGACAAATAAATGAATGAGGGATTGAAATCCCTGCGAGCAGTTCGGCTGTGTTCCTCTCACCCAGAATCACGGTGATGTAGAGATGAAACATCAGCAGAGTCAGGGTGCTGAGGATGGAGCGCAGGCTGTTGCTGGCTGCTCCCTGTCTCAACTCTGACAGCCCCACTTCCTGGAAGATCATTAGCATTTTTAAAAACGTTGCTATAGAAACACTGTTAGCATATTATGGATTTACTGAAAAGGAGACTGGTGGCGCCAACCCTGTCTCCTGAGAAGCCCAAAAACTCCATCAGTCTGAGGACTCTGGATGGGAGCAGAGACAGCATCTGATAAGAAAAAGGGAGGCAAAAGTTTGGGAATTATGATTCAACACAACAGCATTACTCTGCTCATTCTGTAGCTTTTATTTTCCACAGTCTACAGCCTCACATCTGCAGGAGAAGGGCAAATATTGTAGAATTTGACTGTAAGATTTGCCAGAAATACATTTTATGGGCGACTGCAATGCGCTCTCACCAGGTTAAATGATCCGATGCCCATGTTGATGCCGCCCCTAAAATGAATGTGCGTGTGCTGCTGCTTTTCCATTTCTATTGTGACAGTTGACAAGGCCTGGCAATTCCTGTTTGGGGAGACAACATATGTTTTAAAATATTATCATATTTATCTTGTCATTTTCTGGTTATGGCATTACTTCCCCAACAAAAGCCACCTTCGCGCTTCTTACTTGTAAATCTGATAGCTGTTTCGGATTCTCATCCCTCCTTTGATGAAGCCGATGATGCTCTCATCCAGGAACGTGAGAGCTGCTTTCTGCAGGAGAACCTCAGCATAGCACAGCTCTGCATGCATCTCTTCTGTTAACGAGAAGAAAACACCACATGTTGTTTGACAAAACATCCCATAAGAAAAGTAATGTTAAGCAGCTATTTTACAGACAGGATACTCTGAGTGTGCAAGCCTGGCTGGGCATGACCACACTGTTTGTCAATTCTGACTAAATAAGTATGTCTTTGCTTGACGTGTCATCTGAATTTGTTTTTAGTTGCCTGTGTGTCATCATTGTGATCATTTCATACAGGATCAAACATGTGCAGTCACTAAGGTGCATATTCTGGAGATAGTGGAAGTTCATCACTTACCTTCAGTTGGGTTTTCAGCAGGCTGTCTGTACCACAGGCTGGTTAAAGTCTCCACTATTCCGGTTTTCTTCCGAAATCTA
Organism: Chaetodon trifasciatus; assembly: GCA_037975065.1. Lineage (NCBI taxonomy): Eukaryota > Metazoa > Chordata > Actinopteri > Chaetodontiformes > Chaetodontidae > Chaetodon > Chaetodon trifasciatus. The sequence continues at coordinate 7,256,193 of JBBMOE010000023.1, forward strand.
AGACCAGGAACACACAGTTTATGGCGACGGTTCAGCAAACACAGTGTCAGCAGTGTCTCAGCTCTTCACCTTTAGGACAAGGTGATCAGTGAGTTCACCTGCATACGGTACGTGACAATGATGTTCGAGGTCAGGAGTGTACCACACTGTCCCAGCGTGGAAGTGGGAACTTAAAATTTTAAGATTTTTTTTTTTAATTTTTTTTTTTTAAAGTGTTCCCACCTTCCGTACAACCTCAGAGTACACAAATACATCAAATCTGACAGACACATACATGAATCCCACACCGCACACTCACCACCAGCCTGTTCTCAAACTTTACATACACATACACACAAACAGTCTGGAAGTTCTGCTCAGCTCTATTAAAACAGGTTGCTCACAAAACAACTTCCTAAACCTTAATGAAACTGTTAATTAACCTCTGGCATGTCTGCAGGGATTCACTCAGTGACGTCATGGCAGCGTCCATGTCCTTGGGTTCAAAGGTCATGCCTGCCTGCATCACCAGGATGCTGCTGTAGCCCATTGAGTGGTACATGCTCTGACTCTTCCTGAAGGGGACAAATGCAATAAAAAAATAAATAAATAATAATCCATGTGTGAAAGTAAAAAAATGTTATGAATGAATAAGTAGAGCCTGTTATTCAACTGTTGGTGACTCACCAGGGTTTCAAGAGAGCCAAAGCATCAGCAAACCTGTTGTTCAGAAAAAGTTCGAGGGCGGTGGAGCACTCCTTCAATGCAGTCTCTAAATCCATTTTAGGTGACCTGAAAGAAAGATTAGCAAATTCATTTAGGCTCCTACATCCCAACAGACATACACACATCTGACATCAAGTCAGACATGAGAATCTGCAAGAAATGTCAAAGCCATGAAGAGCTTCACTCTGGAGAACGAGAATGAGTAGCAAAGCATCGATTGTATCTACTGGCCTCTGCTGTGTGTCTACTGCATGACTACCAATGAATAGATTTCATCATATCTACAAGGACGATGGATATTTCTGAGGATTCTCTGCGATTCCTAACTATACATGGCTGATTACTACTTGCATTGTGCCAATCACTGAATATTCATGCACAAAAAACATCCCTTCAAATTAAAAGACTGCAGTTCTTTCACTTACGATGCATCCTCACTGGGATGGCTGAGGTCCACCTGAGGAGAAGGAAAAATCTAACTTTAGTTCATGAAGTGCAGCTGGATTCTTGGTGAGAGGTCAGTCTAACTTGGCTTGATTTGTAATTCATTCATCTTAACATGAAATGTCAGCATGGCCCCATCAGACCTCCGAGCTGGTCCACAAAGTACTCAGACTTTTTAGCTGAAAACGCCTCATTACACGTAAAAATCCTGCATTCAAACTCGCATTTAAGCAGAAGCCAGTAAGTATTAGCAGGAAAAAATGCACAACACATCATATCCCCAGTCAAGACATCGTTTGGACTTTCTGCAGGTGAACACGAGGTGATGCATTGACGGGACCAACAACTCTTTACAACTTCACTTCCTTCCTGGCCTTATCTTAGACTTTAATGATGAACTTAAAATAAAGAAGCCGCTTTCAAAAGTAGTTGAAGCAAAGAATTTTGTTAGAAAACTCGAATTCTGGCCATTAAATATCTGCAGACAAGCTGCAGTAAAACGTAACCTACCTGTTGTAGTGAATTGCCTTTCGTCTCCATTTAATGCCAGAAGTCGGATATCAAGAGGTGTAACCAAGAAAGAGGGCGTCTTCCCTTGATAGAAATGAAGCAGCCTCTGTGTGAATTTCGCTCTCTTTCCAGGCAAACAGGACGAAATGTTGCCCCCCTCGATATTTATAAGGTGAGGAGTCGGGCGTGGGCGACATTTACGAGGCCAACCCACTCATGTGTCCCTGAACGTCACAGGACGTTTTTGTAAATCCGTGCAAGCAGACAGTTTGTTCATTTTGAGTGTCTTGTACAAGGAATGCCCTCAAGTGAGTGAAACTAATCATTGTGCGTAAGAGGATTAACTTGAAAAGAAAACGAAATGGATCAACTGGATGTGCATGAAATTATGATCGTAGTCAAACTGCCTAAACAGCACTATCCTGGAGTATAAATGGAATGGGAAAAATGTCTGTGTCAATTGACTTTTCTCCGTTTCTTTTCCTTTTTTCCCGGAATTAATGGAGAATTTGGCCTCTTTGGACGCCAAACAATTGCTCAAATGAAACCATGTGAATGGGGATGAGGGGTGTGTGTGTGTGTGTGTGTGTGTGTGTGTGTGTGTGTGTGTGTGTGTGTGTGTGTGTGTGTGTGTGTGTGTTTTAATCCACATCTGGTCACCTGCATGCCTGTGTTGTCTCTTCCTTGGGGGGAAGGGGCCCGGGTATAGACGGCGCTCATGTGAGGAGGGCCCTCAAAGACAGCGGAACGAACAGCCGGTGGAGCACATATTGAATGCTTGAATGCTTGCATAAAGGCCTTTTTCCTCTAGATGCACAGACATCATAATCTGAAGACGTGATGGAGCATTAGTTTTAAAAAGGCCTGCACAAGCACATGGAGCATGGTTGTGATATCCTGTGTTGGGCTGGAATTTGTGCTTATTTTGCTGCTTCACAATGAGTTCAGTTTTTCTTGGTCTGTTATTCCTCATATCTGGTGTTAATGAAAGCAAATCACTCACATGGGAATTAATATCATAACTACTGAAACCAGTGAACTAATGAGGTCAGAAGGCAGCCCAGTCAAGAGCTTGTGCTTGTTTCAAGGTGTTAGAGACACTTTCAATAATAATTCGCGACAACGTGACAATTTGCCGGACGTGTGAAAGTAGTGGAAATGCGTGACTGTCCCGCACAAAGCGGGACATTCGGTCACCCTATTTCAAGGTTCATTACTGACTTGCAGGGATGAAACTAGTAACTAAACTAGAAACTAAAACACAAAGTGGTGTTTTCATATTTTATTTCATATTTATTTAACCATACAACTAATAGGATGTGGATAATGTGGTTTTTCTATGACTTCTAGGTCAGTTTCTAAATAGTTTAGTTGTAAGTTCTTGCTGCTTTCTCTTCAGTCAGTACAGACGTGCATTTATACAATAAATTAAAAACAAAAAAAATGAAACAAATTCAGCAGATTCTCTTTCATCTTCGTGGCCCCAACAACGACTTGTTGCCACTAGTGGTTGAAGACTTCATTACCCGTGATGCTCTGCGCACACTATTGAGTCAAACATGGCGGCGTCCAAGCTCTCGTCGGATAAAAACATCCCCGACTACGAATGCATCGATGTTAACACCAAACCGTTTCATTTCGGCTCTTTCAGAAACGAGTGGCTGAACAGACTGAAGCGGACAGACTACTCGTACCAGGAGGAGGACGAGGACGCGTTCGACGCTGACTTTGCCAAAGACTTGGGGGTCGATACGGAGACCATGGCCGACCTGAAGTGCATCTGCAGGTAAGTTCGTTAGCCTAGCAGCTAGCTAGCGGTTTTCGAGCGGCTAACGCGAAATGTGTCTCATGATAGTTTATTTTAGCGGCTCTTCGCTTCTCCTGTCTCCGGTTCACTCAGTATGCTCCAGTGTCTGTTTTTAATTGTCCTTTCAATGCTTCCTTATGCTTGTTTTTTTTTTTTTTGCAAACTAGTTCCGTAACTTTGTTTTCACGTTTTCCTTTCTAGTCTCGATTCCCTCCGTTGCCATCCTGACGATCAGCAGCCCGACGCAGACGTCGTTCCTCCGGATCCAACGCTTAAAACACTCGTGTATGACTCCTCCTGAGGTTTTTTTTTTTTTTTACTATTTCTGTTGTACCTTAGACAAACCAGCAGCTTGTAAGACAACCCCACATTAAAGGCTCTGTGATCTTTTTTAACAGACAAAGAAAAAAGAGACAAGACGACAAGGCTGCTCTGAAAATCACCAAGAACAGACACGATCTGTACGCCGGTGAGCTGGTGGGTCCTCTGCTGCTGACACTTGAACATGTCGGCTTATGATTCATGTTCTGTTTGACAGATGAGGTGACACCTTCCTCTCATGTGTCTTAATATAAGGCTTGGTTCTTTGTGGGGTTTCCAGGAGCGTTTAACTGTTGGCAGGAAACCAGAATCAGTGGCTGACCTGATCCCTGAAGGAGAGCTCGTTCTCACCATCAACGTCTACTACCCGGCTGTCATTGAGAAAGTGAGCCGTCACTCTGTGTTTTCCAGGCGCGTTTTCTCTGAGAGGTTATTCTGATATCTTCCCTCCGTCCGCCTCCAGTTCAACTACATCCGGCCCCACATGACTCTGCTGATGACGGGCTCCCACAGCTTGGCAGAGCTCAGGGACGCCATCTGCTGTGTCAGCGACTTGCAAGTGTGCGGAGAGTTCAGCACCACGCCGGACATGGCTCCAGGCTTCATTAGCAAAGTGAGCGCACGTGCAGGTCGTCCCACGTCCTCAGCTCTCTGCAAGACCACTTCCAGGAAGTGGTCCAGTGTATCTACTGTCTGACATTGATTGATCTGTTGTGTGGCAGCGGTGTGGTCAGGTCAGATTCTGTCTATATTTGCACTCAAGACCAACTCGTAACACCTGTTTTCTGTTTCAGGATCATTTCAAGTCGGCTTTCTTCTTCTTCGAGGGAGTTTTCTACAATGACATGCGGTTCCCGGAGTGTCAGGACATCAGCGCGTAAGTCATCACGTTGTCTTTTTAAACATGCCCTCACAGAGGGTCAGTGTGCCATAATATGATATCTATAGGCTCAACCTGCAGGGCAGGCCATAAATCACAAGCTCAACGTAAATGTTTGTGTTTCTAAATGTAACCATCACTGTGGTGCTTTTGTTGACGCCGTGGCTCAAGCAATTAGCAGTGAGGGTAGCATGACCAAGAACATCTTGGTTCCTTGTGATCCTGGTTCAGATCAAGATGTTTGCTAAAATAATCACACTCGTAAGCAGAGCAGAGACTGTACTCTGAACTTCATTCCAGACAGACCTGCTTTTATTGGGTAAAATCCATAACAAAGCAGCAAAGAAACCTGAATTAGTTTCCCTAATTAACGTAGAAGAGAGGGCTGCACACATACTCAGAAAACTGGAGTGACATGCAGTACTCCAGTGGTTCCCAACCTTTTTTCCTTGAAGCCCCCCTCGCCTGTTGGGAACCACTGCAGTACTCTATGGATGTAAACTGGACAGGCGTCTCCAAACGAAACACTGTTCACATGTTTGTTTGTTTGTTTGTTTGTGCAGCATTTGAACCGTTTGCTTCACATGTCCGTTAGCTGGTGACTCGTGTTTTGCTGCTTAACACGACTTGTCCGAGTTAGCCATGATTGACATTCTGAGGTTCCGCCCCCGACACGCGGGCTTGTCCCTGATGTGGATTTGGTCAACATTGTTTAGACGGTGGAAGAGTCAATAATGTGTGAACTTTAGAAATGAACATGCACCTGAGAGGATGTTTGCGCAGTGTGATGCAGCCTCTGTGTGTTCATGATGCAGCACCACCATCGAATGGGCCAAAGCCCGCAACTTCCCACCCTTCAGCCAGGCCAAGATGGAGGACACACGGTTTGTGGATCTGACAGCTAAAGTGGGCTTCCCGTACCTCTACTGTCATCAGGGAGACTGCGAGCATCTCGTCATCATCACGGACGTCAGGTTTGAGACGTTTGTTGCTCGTTCAACAGCTGAAGCGTCCACGTCTTGCAGTTCGCAGCTTCTCTGCAGCAGCATCTGAGGCATCGTAGTCCACCACGAGCTGATTGGTTGAGCTGATATTGATCTTTAGGTGATTGTAGTTGCTCCATGTGATGAAGCTCTGAACTCCTCTAGAGAAAGTGTCTAAGTGAAGACAGCACGTTTCTACCTGGACATTATTCAATACAGTGAGAACATTTCACCACAAAATACACTGAAAACCTTTAATTAAACTCCTTCAGAGTCTTCACTGCTTATATTATCAGAGTCTGGACAGACTTGGATGTAAACTGTAACTTTACTGGTTGGCAAACAACCACAAGGTGCTAATTCTAGCAGCAGTTATAGACTTTCTGCCAGTTCCAGGCTGAATTTCTCCCAGTGGCTGGCTAATAGCTCCAAACTGGATCCCAGCCAGCTGCCAGCGGCAATTTATGCTGTCTGTGCACAACTCTGCAGTGAGCTGAACACTCGTCCAATAAAGGCTGAGACAGGAGTAAACCTTTAAAGGTTTTAGAAATCAGAAAAAGCTGAGATGATACACAGAATTCTGACCAAATGAAAAAAGAATTAGCTCATTAAAGTGACAACAGCAGTGGATTCACAGGAGCGCAGACCAGCTGTCAAAGTGTCGTGTTTCACGTCAGGCGTCACCACTGAAAGATCCACATGTGGTCGCCACAGGAGGTACAACACTGTCATTGTCTAGAAAACACACACACACACACGAGTCCAGAAGAGTGAAACACATCAACAGTTCGCACAACAGAAAGTTAGGATGTTGAATTAGCAACACATTAGCCTCAGGCAGCTAACACTGAGCTGACCACAGAAAAACTAAATTATGCTGAATCTCAACTGAGCTTTGATAAAAGGAGTATTTAGATAAAGCTCCAGGGAGGGAATTTGACCTGCATCTCATTCTTACTGCTCTCTACCTTCTGTGGCTTGACTTTGCATCTTGCGGCTGCAGTCGCTGGTAGGAAACAAAATAAAGTCAAAGCTTTCCAGATTTCCCCTCAGACTCACACTGTGGAGGCAGCATCAGGCCTCTCTCTGAGCCTTTAGCCCCGTGAGCTTCATGTTTGCATGTTTGCTTCTCGTCTGGACTGAAACACTTCATCTATGAAATGCGTTGTCATGACATCTAGTCCTTCCATTCATGGTCCCCAGAGGATTACCCCTGAGGACTCTGGTCATCCTCAGCCTCTACCTTTGGAAACTACGCTACTGTGCTATTATGTATGGTAGTTTATTTGTCACAAGATGTGGTTTTGTCTGAATCTGTGAACTGTTACTTCAGGCTTTTGAAATAAAGCCCTTCGTTGTCAGACAGGATTTGACTGCTCTCACAAGACCTTACAGCTAATTTGGTCCCATCGTAAGAGGAAGTGCGCACTGTCAGATGTGTCTGGCGTGAGCAGGGTAACCGCTCATGAAAGCAGCTCTTAATGTCACGAATGTGAGACAAATCTGTGCTCTGCTCAGTCTGATCGGCCCTGGTCCTTTCCCGTCCCCGCAGACTGGCCCATAAGAACGACTGCCTGGACAAGAAGCTGTATCCTCTTCTCACGCACAAACACCGGGTGGCCACGCAGAAGTGCTCCGTCTGCCACGTCTTCATCGGAAGGTGCGTAACTCTCTGCGGCGCATTAACAGCTTTGGCTGCTTCACACTGTGAATACAAGCTCAACATCCACGACTCTTTGCAGATGGTTAACCACCAACGACCAGTTTGCTCCCAGTGACCCATGTCTCTTCTGCGACAAGTGTTTCCGGATGCTGCACTACGACGCTCAAGGCAACAAGCTGGGAGACTTCCTGGCGTTTCCCTACGTGGACCGCGGTGCATTTAACTAATGCTGCTCTCTGGTGAACCGCTCACTCATTAATGCTGTATAATACAGTCAGTGCTTTATATTTCAGAAAGAAATGTTTGGAAACATATTTTCTTCGAGAGGAAAAACTTTTTTGTGTTTGATTTTCATGTTTGAAATAAACTAAATAAACGTTTACAAGAGTTTATTTTGAGTCTGTAAGTTTCTTGATTCAGGCCAGACGTCATCGGTGTCATCGGCTCAGTAAATATTTTCCATAAAAGCACAAAAATCTGTGTGAAAATCTGGCAGAACATCTTGAATTATGTCAAGAGTTTAGAAGTTAAATTCATTAAGAGCGTTCAGTGGGTCGAACAGACTCGACTTGACAGCAGCAAACATCAGCGAACGCTGGGGGTGAAACGAGTGAAAAAAGTCAAATTTTATGACTAAAGAATGAAAAGATCAGCTGAGATGAGGCGCTCTGCAGGATAGACAGGAAGACTCAAAGGCAAAGTACTTCTCTGTGTGTACTACTTTATTATTGGATGCTGAAACAGGTCATCAGACGGCACAAAAATACTCTTATTTACATCTATGTTAAAGACGAGCAATGTTTAAAAATGTGAACATGAAACTTGGCTAAATAAACTTTGGCAAACTTTCCTGTTTGTGCATCAGTAAAATGTTAATGTCCCAGTACTGTTAGACGTCAGCAGACTAAAGGCTAGACTCTGTGCTTCCAGTAAGTTTAGATTCTGTAAATGTCAGAAACAACATCAATGCGCATGAAATGATGAGAACAATCAAAACCATCTACTTGAGCAGGAAACGGGACCAAACCGCAGCTTCTAAGTTCACAGTGCTGCACATCTAAGTTCTTACTCTGGACGCTGTCATCAGACGGACGACACACACAACGCGTGACAAAAGCTACCTGACAGGTAAAGATTACACAGTAAAAAAATAAAATATGCAGTCAGTCAGTTCCTCTGGTGGGGGTGGGGGGGGTCCGATGTGCTGAAACCTTTGAGCAGCAGCACCAACAGAAACGGCGAACTGGAAACCAGTCGTCAGTCAGCAGGTGGAGCCGGACAGGAGAGCCCGGCCGGTCGGCCCAGTTTGGACAAAGGTTGTGTGAGTACAGCAGCAAATGTCTTCTTCAGGCGGGTGGGACGCTCAGGTGGACTCCTCCTGAGCTTTTGGGGCACTACAGTCAAAGAAAACAGAAATATTCAAGCTTCTCGCTCTGCATCGACCTTCCTTCAGTGGAGTGAACACGGCTGCTGTCCTTCACACACCGTCCCCACGCTCTTCACTACTGACTACAGCAATAAAAAATATAGAAAGTATCAGCGAAGCAGCGAGGGAATATTTCACATCTAACCCTGAATGAATGTCACCAGACGACTGGACCGGAGAGACTTACATTTCTGAAGCCGGTCTCATGCTTCAAGGTGCTTCTCAGCCGGCTGAATGAACTCACTTTTATGATGCTTGTATGAAGTCTTTGAAACACATTTATCATGTAGTACTTAGTTAAAGTACTGCAACCAAACTGCAGACAAAACTGCAGGAAAAAAGATTTCATATATATTCAGGGGCGAGTTCACAAAGGTCAAATGTGTGTTCAGCAGATGAACTCTGGTTTTGTTGGGACCGTTACGATAGCTCAGTGTCACCTGTGTGCGAGCGAACTACCTGTGATTTTCTGCCACCGGCGTGTCTTCAAGCAGCTTCTCCCTCTCCGTCTCCTGCTTCTTCTCTTCAGGGCCGAGGTCGCCGTTTGTCATCTTGTCTTTGGGCGGCGCAGAGAAGAGACAGAACATCACTACAAACCTAAACCACCGCAGAGAGGACGACGCTCAGGAGCATGTGATGACACATGCTGAGCTCCAGACCTCTCTGGGATTAACACAATTTTCCAACCATTTTTCATGCTGTGCTGCAGAAAAGAGACCTTTCACAGTACAGTAAGTACATCAGTTCTGTGAGTCAAAAGAAGGAGAATGTGGCTGCAGACCTCTGATCAGTTTCCACTCAGAATCTTAACCACAGAGATCCTGTGACATCCTCCTGGAGAGGACAGAAGAAACTGAGCTTCAATGTCTCCGTCCTAATTGATTTCCTGATAACCAGCAGACCAGATCTAAGCGACCGTCACCAGTCTGAGCTCTGCAGTTACAGTAACTCGTTGGTGAGATTATTTTTGCTCTTCTGCCTGAAAGGTCGGCTTCTGAGGCGTCTTTATTGGCTGTTAAATGCTAACTAGTGGTACAGCGAACGCCTCACACACCAGCACAGCCTGAGGGGAAACATGGTCATCACTGACGCACTCATGACATGTGAAGACCTTCAGCTGGAAGAGAAGCGGACAGAAGAGGACACCTGATCACCATGACAACCGGATGGGGGGGGGGGGGGGGGGCAGGGCAGTCTCACCTTTGATTCTCAGAAAATTCTACGAAAAATCTTCGAATCATGACATTTTGTAATTTCCCAGAACAGCCAAGAGCAGAAGATGGGAGTTACTTACAAAGATGTTATGATCCTTCAAAGGATGTGAAGATATTTTTGACTGTTTTTAAGGGAAACGTGAGTTCTTTTTGTCCCTTACAATGGTGCATCGCATTACACGTTTGGTTAAATGTTTATGCTCCCCAGCAGTTATCACTGCATGCACATACATATGATTTTGTATATCCAATGTGTGTGTGTGTGTGTGTGTGACTGTGACATCAACAACACCAAACATGACGCAGCAGATGGTTTGCTGCACGCTTCTCTCGCCGTCGTCACGCAGAAGCCACGCCCACACGCTGATGAAAAAAACTGCTAATATCCAATCACAATGAACTGAGCGTGAGGCTGAAACCTCAGATATTAATAATCAATGTGAGCTATTCAGAGGTGCTTACAGCCGACAGTTTCAGCTGAAATGATCTGTAATTAGAAATGTATTGAACATTCACCTAAATTTTACCCGAATTAACAAAGAAACTGCAGATGTGAGACTTTTGTGTTCCAGCCAACTGATACACTACTGACTTCCTGTTTACAGAACACCTTCTAGGCGTCTCACTTCAACGTGAGTGACAAACGGCCTCCATGACAGGTGAGCGAGTGCGTGGTGAGCCATACCGCCGCTGCTCTCCTTGGCTTGCTCCACTCTCTTCAGGGCTCCTCTCTTGGCCTCCTCGTGCTGCCGCTGCTCAGCCAAAGACTTGTTGAGCACCTGGCTGAGCACGCAGTCGCCTTCTCCAACCAGGAACATGCTCTTGAACTTGTTATACAGCATGGTGGCCTTGTCCATGATGTCCTGGCTGGCTTTGAATCTGCGAATCTAGAAGACGGATAAAAAAAAGTGCTCAGAAACGCCCCCTGGTGGAACTTCCTTTAAGCTGATTTTGGATGCGTGAATCTACCTTTTTGAGCGTGGCGATGAGTTCGCTGTGTTTCTGAAGGTGCTGGGTTGTGACCTGAAGGGCGCCGATCTCATCCAACGCATCCAAGCACTTCTTCACATCCTGCCGCGGTGAGGGCGAAGGAGAAGACGGACACGATGAGTCACATGATCATTCACCTGAAGATAATATCACAGCATTTTTCCCATAAAGCCCCACAATGCAGGGGACTCACGGGGATACACAAAATACTGCAATGCAAGGAAAATATACTTCTAAAGATAAATACTACTTAGATTACTGCGTCTGTGCTGTGAAACACTGAGCAGCATGCAGAGTCTGAGCCTTTTGTCTCCGTTCGTCCAGTGTGTGAAGCGGAAAATGAAGACGTGCAAGGACTCGAGTGAGACATTTATAACCTGACGGCAGAGTATTACTAGAACTCACAGCGTTGTCAATTTTCAGTGAAATCTTGATTTCACTGTGAAGTCTCTGGAGCTTCAAGTCCGTCGATATTTCTAAGAGGAGAAGAGGAAACAAGCGTGGGCTTAAGACAAACTGAGGGACGAAATGAAAAGCGGGTTTCTCTGCCCAAACAGAACGTCAGCTCCTCGTCTCACACCTCAACTGTGGCACTCACCCTTTTTCTTCACTCCTGTCCTCTCCTCACTTTTCTTGCCATCATCTTTGTTTGACCTGCAGAGCAGAATAACCAGGGATCTTTTCACTGTGGTGACATGAAACAGCAACAGAAGCAGCTGATAAATCAAATGTGTTATTCCATTAAATATCCATTTTCTCTTCATTTTAACGTCATATTTTGGGCTTGTTCCCTCACAGATGTCAGTTTTTCTCTTCTTATAAGTGTGAATGAGATGCTTTTGGGTTACTGGCTCTGGCTCAGACCGCAGTCAGCAGCGTGATGGTATCTGAGGCTCGGGTCACCTCTGATGAGCTCTGCAGGCATACGTACTCTCTCAGTTCATCTGCTTTCCGCCGCCGTCCGTCTTTGTCCACTCTGCCTTTGTTTTTCTGACATGAAAAGAAAATCGTGTGCATGAAAGCATCATCCTGACCGTTCAACCTCTTCATCACGTCAAAAACTGATATCTAACCTCTTCGTCGTCAGAGCCTGAAGAGGAGTCATCCTTGGACTGCTTCTTCCTCTTGGCTTCGGGCTCCTTCCCCTCTGCATCCTTCCCTTTGCACTCCTCCTTCTTTCTCTTCTCCTCCTCTCCACTCTTGGATTTGTCCTCTGCTGCCCTCTTCCTCTTTCTGTCGGTCTCAGCAGCGTCCCTGAACGGGAGAGAAAGGCTCCATTCAGACAAATGAAAGTCAAGACTATAATTGTGATGGCTGTGATAGTTTAAATATAGCTGCAAGCGCCCATGAGATCAGCCCACACCGGACCGTTTGGAGGTCAGTTCCCTCTTGACTGAATGAAAGAAGATTAGCATTATTTCCATCGTTCTGGACCTGCCGTCCAGTCAGAGTCAGACTTATGTGAGTTCTGCTTTGTGTGTCAGTGCTCGAGTCATTTTCATGTAATTACATTTCACTTCCCGAGCCTTGCTGCTCCTGCTGCTGCAGCAGAAGTAGCTTCTCACTTTTGGGCTTCCTGCCTCTCCGTTTAGGACCCTCTGCACCTGGTCACAAAGACGCCAAACACAGACACCAGAAGTCCAGTTTATGCAAAAGAAAAGCTGAATGCTAAGAAATCCAAGTGGATCTCCTACAGCCTCATTTGTCGCTGTGATTAGTGAATGAGTGCCAGCATCACAGAGGACGCCGCTCACCTGAGGGGCTAACAGGACTCGCAGGAGCGTCGTCTTTTTCAGCCTCCTGCTCAGCATCACTCTGGAGAGAAAACATCATAACAGACCATCTTATAAAATGTCCCAAAAAACATTTTTAATAGATAATGTAAACCCATGACTCAATACGACCGACCTTTTTCTTTCTTCCTCTCTTGGGTTTGGGAACATCTGTGGATTCTTTCTGTGCCGAGCCCTAAAATTCGACATGTTTGTTAATTTCATTCCAGTCTGCATCCTGACTTTAAACCGTCTTCTCTTTAATGTAACAGCAGCAAAAATGAAAGCTGGGTGGACGTTAGCATGTAATCAGCCCTTCTTGACTGACTCCATGTGTCCTGTTTTTACCTCCTCATCATAAGAACAATTTGGATCAATGGCACCATCTAGTGTGTAACTGTGGTATTACACCCTATGCAGTCATGAATGAGCAGTCCTGTTTTTCTATTTTTTATCTATACCACTGTGGTTTTTAATGATCCATGTAAACAAATAAGATTTTAGTTACTATCACTTCGTCCTTCAGTCGACAGAGAAAATGCCCAATCGTCAAATTTGACGTTATGTGGCTTTAACTGAGGAAATGACGCCAATCAAACTGGCTTTGGAATGGAATAAAATGTGTTTTCTGAGATTTTTTTGGAGTCATTTCATTGCCGTTTGCAAGTTATTTTAATTTTGTTTTGCAGCTGTGAGCCGCTCCTCCATTTCTTTCATGCGTCACATTCAGGAAGAGCGCACTCAGAATCAAATGAGCTGATTCAGTTATACTTGGTGTGCATAGTAAGGGACATGGTTTATGACTTGTTAACGTATTGCAGGGGAAATAAAAAAATACAGAAAGTCCATCTCTGCAGCAGAAAACATAAACGGAGTCCCAGCTTACCTTTCTCCAAAGCACACAGAAAGCCATGCAAAAATAAAATAACATCAACTAATTGCAAACATTAGTTTGGTGAATATGTGAACAGGGAAAGGCAGGAAATGGAAAGCAATAAGACAAGTTGTCAGGGTGGCCTCAGAGAGGAAAAACAGAGAGGAAGAAAACACACTTTCCATTATTTTCCTTACAGTCGCACACCTCATGTTATTTAATCTTCTGGAGCATTTTTTTGTAGCAGCACAGGGACTATTTTCCACCTATCGGTTTGTAAATCACGTATCACCTCAGTGGCATTAACACAGCAAACCCAGACGAGGCGCTCTAATCAAAATCAACAGTTTGTGGCCGCCGACGAGAACTCGGAGTCAAACAGAAACAAACCACCAATTGAAAAACCACCAAAGTGTCACATGCTTTCCCACGGGGCGGGGATGAGGCGACCTGCACCGATTTATAGGAACCCAGCATGCAAAGTACGTACATCCTGGTTCTGAGGACCCTGCTCAGAGATCAGAGACCCTTCCTCCTCCTCCTCCTCCTCCTCCTCCTCCTCCTCCTCATTCTCATTCTCCTGCTCAGCCTCACTTCCTGGAACCTGAATGCACCCAAGACACAGCATAGGACGCAGTGTGGTGGGGTAAACGAGTCTTGAAAGGGAGAAAAGTTAGCGAGGATCCTTCTGTCTAAAGCCTGGACTGACATGTAATCCAGCATGAAGCAGACACACGTTAGAGGAAGATCAGAGGAACACAGCAAAAGAAGAAAGAAGCCGACAACACACGAACGCACCAGTAGCATGTCAACGCAGTGAAGCCACTGTCCACATGTACTCGTGGATGACAGACTTGAAGAGCAAAAACATACTTTGGATTTCATCCCTTTGTCGTCTGCGTCCTCTCCTCCTTCCGCGCTGCTGTCCAAATCCTTTTCAGCGAATGATTCTGGGGGGACCGGCTTTAAACAGAAGAAGAAGAAGAAGAAAAGACTCAATGAAACATTTTGGCAAAGACACAATAACCAGGAAGCTGCGTACCAGCTGTGCACATGCAGTGAGGTCAGAGGACGGGACGGGTGCAGGCAGCATACAGTGACGCTGGATTAGACGGTTTTTCCTAGCAAACATATGTGAAGCCACACGCTCGGCCAGTGGGCCAATCAGAGCGAGCAGCCGGCCTGAAACTGAAAGAAAGGGTAGCAATAATAAAATCTAAGTCTTTTGGATAACGGCAAAACTGAGTCTGCACTCTGTAAGCCTGTGCGCAACGTCCAATGATAAATACTGATAATGTCTTTGGAGGAGACACAGAGGAGGAGGAGGAGGAGGAGGAGGAGGAGGAGGAGGAGGTACCTTCGGTGCAGTCAGCTCAACTTTCGGGTTGTTCTCAATCTCCCACAATCCTTCGTTGAAGCCTTTCCGCTTGTTGGGCTTGGCGTACTTCTCTTTGTTGGGCTGGTACGGAAAGATATCTTTTGGGCCGAGAAACGCGCTGTTTGAGAGAAGGTACGGTGAAGCGTGATGCAATGTGTTTACCGTCAGACGGAGCAGCAGCACACAGACAAACAGACCATTAACCATCAGCCATTCATCAAACGTTCATGTATTTAAAGAAACACCTTACTTTCTATTTGTTGTGGCCACTCAGACCAAGCGAAACATGAAAGTACGCACGATATAATCCCATTAAACAAAAGATCACAGCAAAGCTTGTTACGAACGTTTCATGGGTGCCAAAGAAGAAGATGGGGAACTTGATATTGGATGGCTTCACGGCGCCGTCCGGGACTTCATCGATCTGGCACAGACATGAGAAAAACAGGTATTTACTGACAGACATTAACGCCAAAATGTCTCAGGTGTGAGATCAGGTAATGTCTGTGTGTCTTTCAGTGGATGAGTGTTTGCATTTCAATGTGAACTGCATCAAATTTAACCGCAATGACACATTGTATATTAATGATTTTGCCGATGACTTGAGGCCCAGACTCACTCTCGCAGGCCAGTGTGGATATCCCTTCATCTTGGCAAAGATCAGGTCACCAGGTTTCCAGTCTCGAGCCATGCTGAGTATCACTGCAGGAAAAGGAGGACAAGCAAACACACGTCGTTACATATTTGCAGGTATTTGGTGAGAGATTCACTTGTTGACGTGCATCTTCTCAGACATGTAGAACGTGTACACATGTCACTCAGTGCCCCTCCCCCTAACCACCACCAACATCCTCCCGAGTCCACAGTTCATCCACACGTCAGTCATGTTCAGCCCGACGAAATAATCCTGCTCAGACACGAAATGAACTCCAGATAATCTCAGAAACACCTGGCAGTTGCTAAACGTTACATTAACAGGTGAAGCGGAGCGGACGCCTCATTAACAGACCTGCTAGCTAGCTTGTAGCTGTTCAGTGCTACCGGAAATACAGCGGTTGCCTTCACTGACCTTTGGTTCGTGCAGACGTCAGTAACAAAGCCGATTATTATGATTATTAGTTGAGCAGAGAGCTGTTGCGGCACAAATTTCCACCATGAAAACACACCGCTCCTTTTCCTCACAGTCGGATGCACGTTTTCCGCTCCCGCGCAGGACGTCGGCAGGCTGTACCATTACAACCCATGACGGGGGGGTCAACTTTAATGACGTACCGTTACCTGTTTTATTTTTGTTTTTGGGAAGCACAACCACAAACTTTAAGGCACTTTAGGAGAATATTAAGTACGTGAGACTGTTTACGCCAAATGCGGTTTAATTACAGCTAGTGTTTATGAAAGCGAGCATTATGAGCGTGTCGCTTCTACAAAGATCGTCTATGTTGACGTTTATGGAAAAAATTGTGGGCGTCAACTTCCACGCATGCGCTCTCACTTCATAATTTACAAATAGATAAAACCACGCTAAATGTTGTTGTCATAGAAACTAGTCGGCGTAAGCCTACAATAGCATTTATTTTCTAAAAAGACGTGATACATAAAATGTGCCTTTTGCTCGATGTGTGTCAGTGGTTAGGTTTAAATCTCGGAAGTCCTTGGTACATGAAAATAGGATCAGAGTGAGAGCTCTGCAGCGGCTCCTCTTTCCTGCCTGGTACTGATGCTGAGGCTGATGCAGGATCCGGCCTTAGCAGTAACGTCTTTGTCCCTGGCCCAGGACTGACGTACCGCGGGAGCTCAATTTATTTTCGTGGTTAAACATATGTCTCACATTCCTGTCGGAAGAAATTGATCTTCTTTGTTACACAGTTAATCCTCAACCAAAATTCAATAACACTGCGCAACCTGTGTATGAGTTTGTTAATAATTAGCATTACATTGCCTGGAAGATTGACGTACAAATTTATGGGCAAAAAAAATGACATTTTTTTTTTACACTGTTGGCGTCCTGACTGTATTCGGTTAGTTTTCAGCGACCTCTAGTGGCAAGATCAGACCTAACACATGAGCCGTCTGCAGCAGTGATGGATTGCGGTCCACGTTTTGGTATTTGTTACTTACTCCATAAAGTCAAGAGCAAGTATTAGAACTGCAAGCTCACCGTTATTTCATTTAAAAACCTGCTGATACCGAGTTTGGTGTTAATGGCCATGAAAACTAGTTTTATAGTATTTTGACTTATTTAACTGTGACTGTACTCCAGTGCATCTCATGTCTGTAACAGCTCTTTGAACAGCTGATCTACCATGTTGTCTAATCTGTGTATTTCTGTAGTTTAAATTCTAATTATTTGACAAGCTGTAATAGACACTGTTAAATTGAATAATGGATCAATTTTCAAAATAGTGGCTGCATTTTTTTGTCAATCAGCTAATCAGTAAATCAACAGTTCCAACTTTCCCTTAATGATTTGTTTGTTTGTTTCTTTCTTTCTTTCTATGCTTTTTTAGGCTCAAAAAACTTTAGCGGGCATTTAAGGGACAATGAAGAGTTTAAGACAAAAAGTCTTTACATAAGTCAGCCACCAGGCTGTGAAGTACTTATAGATGACTGCAGATGGTGGAAGGATGTGAAGGTGACCTCAACATTTGTGGCCACACAGATACGCAAGCAAGCTTATATAAATCCAAGTGTGTGTGTGTGTGTGTGTGTGTGTGTGTGTGTGTGTGTGTGTGTTAAAGACAATAGAAGATGCTGATAGTTGAAGGACAGGCTCATCAGCCACAGGGTCCCAGAGAGGGGGATAAGGGAGAGGAGGAGGCCAGGATGGGCCAGAGGAGAGCGGGTGAGACAAAGGGAGACGAGCGAGGTGGAACCCAGGTCCATGCCCAGGAATAACTCACAGGAGCTACCGGCCCCCTGCCCAGGCTGCGAGGTGAGAGACCTTGGTGTTGGACCCCAGCCAGCTTAGTGGGGTTCCTGCTCAGACACACGGCTGTAACAGAGGCCGGGGATGGAGCAATGGAGAGATGACAATGTGTGTGTGTGTGTGTGTGTGTGTGTGTGTGTGTGTGTGTGTGTGTGTGTGTGTGTGTGTGCGTGTATCCTTCACCCTGGCAGACGAGGTGTTGGCAGAACATCCCAACCCATTCCGTCTCCGAGGGCCCTGAAGTCCTGCTATCCTCCCTCACTCATTTGTTAACCTGCCTCACTTCTTTGCAGCGTCCTCGCTCACACGCTGAGAGAAGCTACTTTATATATGACCAGCGCCGTTCAGAATCACCTCCCTACTTTAGAGCTGCCCTCTGGCCATCGTGGCAATGAGACAACCCTGAAAGGGAACGCTCAGGTTTCAGGAAAGGCAGCAATGTGTCTCACAAGTTGCGCAACAAATAGATTTATAGAGCTGCTGCACAGACAAATGCTGTAGCTTGACCAGCACAGACACACACACACACACACACACACACACACACACACACGCAAATGTGCATACTGATTGCCTGATAGAAAATGTCTCAATGATCAGCGTTAAAGCTAAACCTACTCCCTCGTCATCTGGAATTTTAATTTGCAATTTTAGATATTGATTGGAATGAAAATTCACAGATTCGATGCCAAGAAACAAACTATAAGTCAAGCAAATAAGAAAAAAACTCCCCTCTGACAGTGAAAAAAGGAGGAGACCTCCTGGTTAGTAACCTCATCTACCATTTCTCAGTTTAAGTGAACACTGTTGAAAATATATAAGTGTTTTTCAGCTGCATTTGTGCAACTTTGTGCAAAATCATTGATTTTGGGTTTTTACACTCTCCTCTGTGGCGTCATCTGAAGGGCACCTTTCCTGGACCTGAATGAGTGATGGTGCCCTTGAGCTTGTGTGTGTTTTTTACGTGTGTGTCATACACATGGATTGGCATCTTTCCCCTTACTGCTGGCAACCCTTCAGCATGTTAGGGGAATGGACGGGGGTGCCACTGGAGAATGATAAAGTAGTCGCAAAAGACAGGTCAGCGCATTCATTAACACCACAGCAATATTTGTTAGTAAATACGGCCTAATTTGGCAAGGACTTGGCAAAATCTCGTGTGTGTGCATAGATGTTGTTCAGAGGCCATCACCTGAGAGGAAAGAAGAAAAAAACGTACTTAAATAACTTAAAAATAATGTCGACTCAGTCATGTTTAACAGAAATCTGCCTCTGTGGGCTGACACTGAGGGCTGTGATTCATTAAGGGCGAGGATGAGAGGAGGTACAGTTTATGGGATTTCTAAAGGAGGCGTCCAAGAGCTTCACACAATCATCCAGAGAGCTCAGAGAGGAGGAGGAGGAGGAGGAGGAGAGGAAGAGGGAGGGAGCAGAGGAGGAAGACAGAAAGAGTCAGGCCCTCGGACAGCAGGTGAGTGTGTGAAGGCAGGGGATGACAGATGCTTCTGTCAGCGTTCCAACAGTCGCCGCTTTGTGGGAGCAGCGCAGATGCCTCCTCCCCCTCTCCCTCCACGTCTTCCCTCCCTCTCATCCCCACCTCCCCCTCCATCCCTCCCTTCCTCTCGACAGGCTGTGATGTGGGGATAACAAGACAGGAGCAGTCCTCTCAGCAGTAAAGTGACCGCACTGGCACAGTGCTACATGTGGACGGGGGAGAGGGTGAGGTGATGGAGAGGTCCAGGCCTGGGCCCAAGGCTTGAGGAGGTCTCAGCGGCAGTGGGGGTGGGGGTTATAAATGTGGGGGTCAGCGCGCGAGGACAGGGGAAGGGCTCTCTCTCCGAGCTGTGGGAACCAGCTGAGACACGGGGTCCGCGGCGGTCCTGCCTGTGAGGAAAGCAGATGTTTTCGCTCGGGGGTGTGCCAAGTTTGCAGAGCAACCTTCAGCTGCTTGGAGGTCAGGTCTTTAATAAGGGGGCTGGGCACGGGACATTTCCGAGGCAAATGCTTCAACTTTGATACAACAACATATTAATTATGACGGTAGACCATAGGGCAGAGGGTTGTAGCGGAACATCCCACCCCACTGGTTTGGAGCCTCCATCAGACTGACATTAGCCAAGGCTGGCTGGCAGATTTACTGCTGTCCCAGCACTAGCCCTCTTTTTCAACCAGGCCTCACTGATGTAGAGGCAGCAGTTTGGTTGGAGCACAACTGGCTAACAGACATGTCTGAGCTGCTGTTCAAACGCAACCGAAACTGTTTAAAGCTCCATTTAAGCTGCCGTAATTAACATTCCCATTTCAGCGCTGAATAAAATGACTGCATGTAATGGGAATGCGTCTCTGCACTTCCCCTGAGGATGACAAAGTCAAATCAAGTCAATGTTATTTACATAGTCAAACATCACAAGTCACAGATCTGCCTCAAGGGGCGTTACAGTCTTTATGAAGCTCGTCAGTGCGTTTCATTGTTTTGGTTTCACTGCCCTAAAACTACAGCTGTTTCCAGATAGTAAAATCTGTCATAAACCCACTGTTTGCTACCTGCCGAACACCAAACATGCCATTTTTTTCTAGGATAGCAATGCAATAACCCGGCCTATTCCGCCTCTGATTGGCTAGTACTTGTTGCCTTCATTGGCTGGGTTTAGCAGGTTTAGGCATGAGGACTGATAATTGGCTCAGACCAGGGTGAGAATATCAGGCTGAGCCAATAACAGGCAGAGAGGCCGGTCATTCCCTCGCCATCCTAAGAAAAGAAAAAAAGGTAACAAACACAATCAGATGAAGTTTAGTGACTGTAGCTGGTGAACATAGTGAAGCATTTAGCTGCTAAAAAGATGGATGTTTCCTTCAGGGGTTGCTGGAGACAGAATATTAGACTTTCATTCACCAGGAGGCGTGTAAATAGGCAGCTAACCACTAACAGGCTCACCAGAGCAACTTCAAATAAAGTGATAATATGTTAACATTGTGTTTGTAGCTTGTTCTACTGCCCTCAAGTTGCAAAAATAATTATTGCACTTTTACACAACACTTGTAGTATTAACCACATGACTCAGGTAAAAGGACACAGTCTTGCTCCCAGTATGTCTTCAGCATCAATTTTCAATGTCGTCAAGTCAGCAATGATAAACATGCATCGTCCTGTTAGCAACATCTGGTTAGACTTTCAAAATAAAGCTTTCTGCTTTGATAAACATGTTGTGAAAAAACCAGCGTCCATATTTAATGACTTCAGAGTGAGAATGTTTTGGATGAAATGATTTGTTTATGTTTACCAGCATGTGTACGCCAACTCCAATGGCTTTCTCTGAACCCTCCATATAAACTGTGGGAACCAGTTCCAGCAAACAGGCTCACACTAGCCGGCTGAACGATACCTGCCCTGTGTGAAATGGCAGAGAGCCAAAATTAATGAGAGGAAAGTTGAACATCCCAAAGCCAAAATGACCCAGATATTTTTTTCAGGAGCTAAAAAGTGAGTGAATATTGAGCTGAAATCCGACAGGTGGGGAGAAAGAGGACTCCAGAGGGGCTACTGTTGCTCTGTTGCTACAAGTTAAGCAACAGTTTGTTTGTGTGTTTCTTCTGCCGTTTGTCAAAAATTGCCAAACTCAGCTTTAAAAACAGCAACTTATTTTAAGCCTTCCAGCAAAGCACCGGCATCTTCTTCACTTCTACCGCTGTAGCGTGTTGATAAAGGACATTTAGAAAAGCCGCGAGACTGCATGAAATAGGACAATTAGTTTCATCATGGAGCCACAATGATTACAAAAAAAAGTGATCCTAAGACTTTATCACTTCCCAGCCCGATGAGTTAAGAAGGGAGTTTCACCTCATCTCAACCTTTGCATTGATTTTTGAGAGAGTGGGAGATCTGGGGATTACTTTGGAGAGCAGCAATGAAGACCTAGCTTATTGGGTCTTTTTTGTATTTGGCAAATGGGCTTGACAAAGATGGAGGAGACAAAATCTAGGGCTTACAGCTGCGGCACCCAATCGGGGGAACTTGAAAGCAGCGCTGGGATGGGAAGCTGGGAGAGAGGGTACCTCATTTAGGAGTGGTGAATTTGGACAGGGGGCATGGGGAAATGCTAAAAGTAAACCACAGAGGCCCCAACAATCGTCAGGAATTGAGACGTTTTAAACCTTTAACGGGGGACTGTGATCAAAGCGGCAGCGGATCCTCACTTGAGTGTGAAAGCGGAACCGGAGGGAACAGAGGGGATTGTGGGGGATCATGGCAGGTTGAAAACGTAAAATCAGCACATTAGCTTTATAAGGGCGTCAGAATATAGGATGATCAGGGGATCATTGGACCCATGGGGAACCAAAGAGAATCCAGTACGTACCAAGCTGAGCGGAGGAAAAATGAGGCCACTGCTGACAGAAAAGCCTCCCTTATCAAAGATGCACTTAGAGTGGGAATAATGTTGCTCAATTCCCATAGAAAATAACTTCATACATACGTTTGCCTTGAAAAATGCATAATTGTCTCTAAGTTTTACGTTGCCACTTAATAAATCTCTGCCACCGCCTGCTTTACTGCTGAGTCAAAGCACAAACGAGCCGCCTTCATCACATCAAACTTTTCTCTCTGAAGTTCAGCTGCAAAGTCATTTAAAACTCTGACAAACTCTGAGAGAAAGAGAGAGGTGCCTATCCTTACACCGATATGCCATATCCTATGATTTGATGCCTACCAGGTCTAGGTATGGACCTCACGTCTCCTTCCCTTTTTAAACCCACCTCAAACAGAGCACAAATTAGTCCAGTTCTTCCCCCCTCTTGCTGCAGCCTCTCCCAGTCGCAGGGCTAATTCAGAGGAGCACTAGCCTTGGGTAGCAGGGGTTCTCGCTATGCTGAATTATAAATCAAAGAGCACTTACATGAAACCACTTGCTAATTACATGTTCACTTCGCTCCCTTTTCTCCTTGCTATGTCACTTTATACTGGCTGTGATCACTGGGAGGTACTGGAAGGTACAGAAACCTGTAACTGGCTTTGGGATAATCATGTCTAAGTAACCGAGTGAAGATGAGAGCAATTATTTTCCTGTGATTACCATGTGCTGCATTGATGTTAATACCCACCGCTTGCTCACTCTGTGGGCTCTGTCCTTGATGTGTGCTCCCCAGCTGATGCACCTGAAATAGAGGCCAAACTGCGTCCGCGTCTCATCTCTCCTGTACCTTCAGCTTGGATATTTTTACCTGCACAATCCCTCCTCCCCTGCACTGTATTTGTGACTTCCTCATCCCCTTCACGTCCTCTGAGTGTCATTCTCCACCCCCCCCAAGTCTGCGAGGCAAACCAATTTATCACCGGCCAAAGGAGGGCCTTCACTTTGTCTGTTTTTGCGGCTCTTCCTCCATAAGCTGCTCTCCTAATGAAAGGGAGTGCTGCGTCCCAGCCAGTCCAGGGAGACTTAAGGGGCCAAGAAGTCTAGTTCCAAGCCCAACTTGGGAAGTAATTACCCCCCTGGTGGACCGCTGAGAGGAGCCCCTGCTGCCGGCCAGAGCAACTCACGCGCCGCGGACTTTCACTTATGGGCACGTGGCCCGGCCCCCATCGTTAGGGAGGCCCCTGAAGCTGGATGTCATATGACCCGGACGGGGGTGATGCAAAGGGGTCGACTCAGCACGCCTTGGCCCTGGTAGCCGGTATTGGCGAAAGGATCGGAGGACCGGTGCCAAACTCAGCAGAGGAGAGGAGAAATTGGGGAGATGGAAGAGGAGGGGCTTTGACAGGAAGAGGAATGAAGTGTCAGGGAGAGATAAATAACGAGGGGAAAATGGGCAGCAGGTGACCCGCGGCAGGGCTGCCTCGTAGGGACAGTGACCGGCTGACCTCGGGGCCGGCCCTCACAGGGGCCACCCACCGGTCACCTACTTCTACGCTGTCACATCGAGGCCGGGGCGGATACCGACATGACGGACGGCAGAGAAGCAGAGATGGTGATCACCAGCAGACGGCAGTTAAAAAAGAAATCAGCGCTGCGGAGCTCCAGCCAGAGGAGGAGCTTCAGGTCAACGAGCTGGAGCGCAGACACCCAACATTTTTATTACATCTGTGGCCCATATTTCACAAAACACTCTGAGAAGCTCATGAGGACCTTATTCACGTCCTACCAGTGGTGCAATTACGTCTACTCAAATACTAATACTGTGCATATTTACACTTTACATGTGTGTTTCTGTTTCTTGTCTATACTTTAACTCGGCTTTACATACTTGTTGCTTCACAGAATCACAGAACTACCAAACGGTAATGAAATTAGCTCCATCTCTGCCAACTAGAACCACAAAATGCTGTTTATACCTTAATGCATCAGGATTAATGATCCAGTAGCATAATGTATAATGGTATAACACTGACAGAGTACATTTTTTCTATTGTGAGTACTTTTGATACATTTTCCTAAATAATACCTGCATACTTTTACTTAAGTTGTCAGTGTTACCGTTAAGGGAATATTGTTATATTGCAGTATTATTGCTTTTACTTTAATTATCTTAATACCTCTTTCACAATTCCTTCCTGCAGATCTATTCCTTTAAAATGATCACGCTGGAGGGAAAATGACATTGTTCCATGTTAGAGATCAAAACCTGTTTTCTTTTTGGATTCTGGGTGTTTAGGATCATAGAATCAACCTTTTTTCATTACAGTTGTCACATCACTCTTAATAGTCACTGCAGGAAATGTGATTTCCAAAATTCTCTACACCCAAAGAACCGCCAAAATTGGAAATCCTCCACTGAAAAATTACACAGGCTTTATACGAGCGTTAACCGGATGTTTCTGGTACTGAGTGTCCATAAATTTAAGCACTAACTTATCCTGGAAAAACTCCCTCTGGCTGTTTTTTTCTCCGTCCTCTACTTTTTTCATCATGAATCAGTGTCTGAGTTTCTAATGTAATTTACTTCAGTGAGATGCCTGGGATGCCCATCATTCTCTCTATCTGCTCCTGGTGGTATTGATCCCCCCTTCTCTGACCAATTTGAGATCTGCCTCCACAGGAGCTGTTGCATCCATATCTGCACCACTGGACCAAACCCAGCGTCCGTCCGTCCGTCCAGCCACAGCAGCACTTCTTCACTTCTGCTATCAAATCAATTGTATTTTGGACTCTGTAGTCTCTAAACTACACACAAATGCTGAAAAAATTAACTTTGTTCCATTCTTTCATTAATGTACGTTATCTCCTCGTTTCTCAAGAATCCCTTTTTTCCTTTTACACTTTCTCAAATTCACTCTTAATTAATGTAATATGTGTAATGTGTAATTAACACTTTACACAAAACTATGAGTCCACATTTCACCACTGATTTAGTCACAAGATGCATGATGTTAATGTTCTGAATAACATGCGCAGATATCTCTAAACTGTGTAATAAAACTGTGTAATATTACCATGAGGTACATATAATTAGAATATATTCTGAAGTGGAAGCATTTAGTCAGTTAGACACATATATCTCATGACACTATCTCTTGATCATGACTCTGATATATCTCATTCCTTTTTTCAACAAGCCTCGATTGTTGTTCAAAAACTATTTATAAAATAAAAAACACATTTATGAGACAGTAGTTTATATATACAGTAGTTTACTGTATGCAGAGGAGTGTGTATGTATATATGCAGCTGTTTTAGGTCTTTTCAAGAAATTGAATTATATTTTTGACCCACTTTTAAGAAAGATTTTGATGAATTGGCTCGGGGCCGAGAGAAGCAGACAAATGAACTATGTCGGAAAGTACTGAACAATGTTTTTTTTAGTCTTTTCATGGGATTTGTTGACAATAAGAGAGATACAGAATAGCACCACCTTTATCCTTTAACATCTGGCTCATTTTAAGGTTTTTTCTTTGTTTTTTTGTGTATAATTCTGTTAAGTTTTATTTTTCTCTGCTTTCGCTGACATCGTTTAAATCCTTGATATTTATCCCTGTTCTTCACTGGCAATAACATTTTAAAAACTGTCTAACATACCGTTAAATCCAATTGAATTGAAACGTCCCTGCCGGACAGGATGTCGCTTCAAATTTGGGTTGCTTCTTACCTTTTTTTTCCTAAATCCTAGCTAATTTCCTTTGGCATTTTGGAAGTTTCCTGGCATTTCTTTACTCTTAAAAGTGTCGGCAATTCAAAGAAAAGATTAATTAAATTTGATGGGTCACAGCCAGTAATCTGATTTCCTGTTGGATCAATGCGAGAGGATCCTGGAGAATTGCAGCACTAGTTCGGCTCACATTCGTGGTCTTGATTAGACTGTAGTTTGTGGTCTGAAGGGGGCCCCTGAGAAACAGTGGCTCACTACTGTAAGACAAGAGGGCCCAGTGGAGATGTTCAGGATTATTTGTGTGTGTGTGTGTGTGAAAGAGAGAGTGTGCACGTGAATGGGGCTCTGTGCTCTCCTCCAAACACATCTTTGCCCAAGGCAGTCAAATGAACCCTATCCCATAATAGTCAGGGTTCTGCCCCGAGGAGAGGTGACAGCAGGCCAGGCTGGAGTCGTCATGGCGATGGCCCGTGTGGAAAGTCGATATTCGGTGAGGAGGGGCACTGTGGGGGGGGGAGCAGAGCAAGGGTTGAAGGAAGAGCAGATCAATTTTGCTGTTTGATCTTGCACAGGCTCTGAATAAATGTATATTTTAAGATGTCTTTTTTTCTCCCTCTCTCTGCGCAAACATTGACATTCTTCATGTTGATTCTTGACTTTTGTGGATAGAGACTTGATTTTATCCAACATCTTGGACTTGTTATTCCTGCAGTGGTTTTCCTGTGCTTCTGCAGCCATGCTAAGGTGGCCGTGCACGGGCAGGGCACTGAAGGTTGTGGCTGCGATGCAGGAACGCTCCTCTTGGCCCGCTACTGCACAAACACAGACGGCAGCTATTCTGGCCGCCATCCACCATCGCCACCACACACACACACACACACACACGAACACACCTCTTCATGGCATCCACACCCAGCCAAAGTCATCTGGACCCACACTAGACTGCTATCAAATAACAGTTTTCTGTCCATCAGTCACTCCTGACCGCACAGTCCTGGGCGCACTGCTTTTGGTCTGAACTCTCCTTTTACCTTCTGCTTGCTTACACTTGTAGCTCAAGACACATGCAGGAGAGAAGACAAACATTATTTCTTTATTCAAAGCTCACTGATGCAAGAGTGACGCAAAATGCTCCAACGCTTGGACAGCGGCAAATATCAATGCACAAATGGTAAACAGTGTTGCGTTGGGTTGCGTTCAGCTCCAGTGGTGCTATCAGACAAATTGTATGAATGTTGATGTTACTGTAGAATACAAAAGGCCTCTTAGCCTGACGGTCTGAGGACGGAGGCCTTTGGTTGTATTAGCTGTCACAAAATAACACTGTCTGGCAATTTCAGCAGGTCATGTGTTTCAGCTCACTCCAAAGCTTCGATTTACTTTAATACTTTTCCAGTCTGAGTATTAAAAGGTTACTTTTTAGTTCATAAAGACATTCATGGTCTTTGGGTTTAAAATACACCCTCCACAGTGTGCCAAGGGTCTGGGAGGATTTGGCCCATTTACAGCCCTCTCCTACTCCTCCTGCTACTACATGGCTATCCATGCTTCACCCCTCCATCCCTGCAGTCTCTCTTGTCCTTGATCTGGTTTAAATAACAGACACTGCTGCCATAATTATGATTTTATCTCATTTAACATTGCTGGATTAAAGTGTTTCAAGGTTGGTCAGATTGGAAATAAAGAGGGATTTGAGCAAGAGTTAATGAATTATGCCGACTGGACATTTGTCTAAATTATTTATTGTCTCTATGATATTAAAGCTATGTGGTGATTAGCAATTTAAATGTCTTGAGGGGGAGTTTTATTACATTCTATATAGGGTATGTAAAAGGAAAAATAAAACTGCTACTTGTCAGGCTATGCCTCTGTAATGTGTGTTCAAAAGGCATATTTATTCCCTCATTGCTTCAGATGCATAAATTATGTAGTTGACTGGGTGCGAAACTGTTTTATTTTCTGAAATTCATCACAAGTGCTGCAACACTGCAATGAAAGATCAAATGAAATTACATAAGTTAAAGAACATGAGATCCCAACAGTGGTGACCATGGCTCTGTTCAGACTGCACAGTTTTTAAGATTAAGATTAAGATTAAGATTCCTTTATTTCGTCACAATTTTTTTTTAACACACAACATGCAGAGTTGAGGAGGGAAACTGCACACGCCATGCATTTTGTGAAATTCTTTCTCTGCTTTTGACCCATCCATGGTCAAACCTTCCTCCACGGCAGACCAGGAGCAGTGGGCTGCTAGTCGACCAGCGCCCGGGGACCGGTTCCTTTTTGTTGTCACCATTGGTCAGGTGGTGATCTTCTTGCATGTTTTTAGTGGGGGTATTTTTTTTATGGAGGATACCCCAGGTGAGCACGGGGAGAACATGCAAACTCCACACAGAAAGGCCCCTTTTTCCTCGAGCAGCAGGCACTGAAGGCATGGTGGAGGACACGCCACCAGCGCCCACAGCGGGATTCGAACCGGGGACCTTCTAGCTGTGAGGCGACAGTGTTACCACTTGTGCCACCGTGCCACCGATTTTAAGGTTTTCTTTAGATATGACTGACCAGCAACACAGATCCATTGTCTATAAATGACTGAAATGTGAAAATGCACAGATTCTTATATCAATGTGACATTAAAGCCACAATCCCAAGTCCAAAAGTAATGAAAAAGGACAGCTCCAAAGAAAGGAACCACTTACACCATTCCCAAAATGATCGTCTTGAACACATCAACTAAATGGACCTTCTGGTGAGATTATTTTCTCATCTGCTGTCACCAAGAACGAACTTGGAAATGTACAACTTCATGACAGAGGCAGAAACTCCATCTAAGGTTTGTTTTATTTGCCGTGTTTGCATTCAGAGGACTGTCAAACTTAACAGTAAGTACAAGTACATGTGTATCATCAGCTAAATGAGCTTAAAGTGAAAGTACTCATCATTAGTGCTTTCACCCACTAACTTACTAATTAACTATTACTGATACATGCATGTGTACATAACATTTTACTGTTGGGTAGTTTAGTCTATAATAACGTATGTTTTGCATGTAAGTTCATTTGTCGCTGTTGAATAAATATAGAGCTACAGTATTTTCCCAGAGTAGAAGCTTCAATAAGCATGAAATGGAAATATTCAAGTAGAGGTAAAGATACCTCTTATTTTTCATCTCTAAGTCAAACTATTTGTGGATTTATCTCAAATTTATATGGTCACAAAAAATAAGGATTGGTCCTTTAATCTGTATTTCACTTTGTCAGTAGTAATACCTCCAGGGAATGTGTGTAAGTATATATGTGTGTGTGTTTTATTCCACCAAAAGACTTAAATCTCTTGTGCAATTGAATTTTAAAGCAAGGTAATAAAACTGAATGATCCGCACCGAGAGGAATATTTGACATACGCAGAGAACTGGGGTGCTTATGGGATTCCGCTCTGTCAATATGGATCTTAATACCGCTCAGCCTTTCCATTTTATGTAGGCTCTATGTGTGTGCGCGAGTGTGTGCATGCAAGTTTTCCCCCCTTTCTGCAAAGTGCTCCCTATGACTGTACTCTATTTTGTATTCCACCATTCACAGCTTAACGTCTGCGCATGTTTGTGCTCCTGTACGAGGAGGATCCTCACAGGACCACAGTGTGCGACCTGCACCGGCCCTCGGCAGCATGACCGTGAGCTAATAACACAGCAGCGGGGCCCGCAGGGCTGCCTGTGTGTCGGCTCCTGTGCACCGTGGCGCCGGCGTGCTGCAGCTCTCCCCTGCCTGACCCGCTGACCTCGGCCTGAGCTAATGAGCAGGTAGGACGGCTGAGCTGGGGCCCTCCAGCAGCTGAGCTTCGCTCTGAGTTCCAGATGATGACATTCGTCCTCCTCGCTGAAGGAATGTAAAGGAGGCAGCCCTCAGCGAATGTTTTACTCGCAAAATCACAGGAGGATGAAAGTAAACACAGAAAACCACAAGGGCTTCTACGCACAAGCACACAAACATACTGAGGACGGCCGCATTAATAATTCACTAACATTAATTATGACATGCCTGCATCTCAGTTTGCTGCCATTGCTGAGGGCATGTTAATGTGACTATGTCTGCGAGGACCACCCCTTCCTTCTCTTTCTCTCTCCATCCTCCCAGTCTCCCTTCATGGGACCAGCCACTGCTACCAGCCAGCCACAGCCACAGGGACCTAATTAACACAACATAAATGATGGGATGCTGATAAAGCAGTCACTGGTGCCATCGCGGGCCAGCACGCCACTGCGCTGGCTCGCGCAGTCCACACAGCAGACCGACATGGCCGACTGTGTTTACTTGGTGGAGTGAGTCTGTTTCGCTTGCTTGCAAAGATGTGGGAAAGAGCTGTGTGTGTGTGTGTGTGTGTGTGTGTGTGTGTGTGTGTGTGTGTGTGTTCATCTGTGTCTGGCCAATGCCACCTTAGTGAGGGTGTGATTAACTCAAGCCTGGCAGTTCACTGAGGCTGTGCTAATTACTGCTCCACACATTTTAATAATTTCACTGCAGACTCACCTTCCTTCCATCTTCAATTTTTCATTATCATAACGGGTTTTAGGCATTTAGTTTTGCTAAACAAGAACAAGCAGAAGTCACTTTTGAATATGAATCATACAGGAAGCACATAAACTGTTTGCTTGTTTTCAAAGGAATCATTTGACATTTTTTGCAGGTAGCTCGATGAGAAGATTGAAGCCACTCTCCTTAAAGTCCATCACTATCGCGTGACTATTTATTTAATTTCATCTTGTGGTTGCCAAAACAACAACTCATTTTCACACCTCAGTTTTTGTACAGATTAAGCAAACAAGATATAACATCAGACTGAAAAATACTCCATCATTTACGATAAACACACACACTTAATATACAGCATAAAGTACAATATTAAAGGAAAAGTTCACCTTTTTTTAAAGCCACTGTTAAACAACATTGACATGCCCACACTGAAGGCACGTTACAACAGTTTTCAGTTGCTGTAATCGTCCCTCCCGTCCAGTTATGTGAGTTTATTTTAAGGTCTAATTGATAAAATGTGAACCTATCCATCAAAATAACCCGCTGAAACACTTTTCATAAGTTCTACACAAAATAAAACAGTTCCGCCCTCATTTCCTGTCATCTTCCTCGTCAGCTTTTATTAACCCAGCAGCTGTCCGAGCAGATGTCGAGCCTGTGTGCGGGGCGGACAATAGATGTCAAAACATAAACACAATCTAATATTCAACTCACACAATTTTGTTTTCTTATTTGCCTCTGTGGAGACCCTCGTGGTTGGCTGCTCGGGGTTTAAGGGGAGAAAATCAACCTGCTGATAAATCTTGGTATCCAGTCCAGACAGTATTAGAGCTTGTATTTGTTTCGCCCTCATTTTCCACACTGCAGGCAGATGGAAAGTGTAAGTTATGTTCTTGGACATTAATGAAGAGTGAATATCTGTATTTGTGTACACAGAGACAATCACCTACACGGGCAGAAGCTTGCACTCTTGGACGGTGAAGAAGGATGACTCTTTTTTTTTAACAATCAGAAGGCTTTCAGCTAATACCAACTCCCCATCAGACCCAAATGTTTGCTGTGTCATTGAACAAACACTGGAAACATGAGGCAGGGTTCCTGATAACACACACTGAAGCTGTGCTATTGCATGCCATTTCCTGTGAAGCTTGTCTTAGTGTTGAACGTGTAATATACAGAGGAAAAAGCAGTCCCTTGTGGCATGTTTGCACAAGCGTTTGCATCCTCGCAGTCCTCTTTCTGAGTGTCCTTTGGTGCTGCTTCAACTTGACCCTCCAAAAACAAAAGGCCATTTCGCCAATAAAAATGTATTAATGTTGCATGACCAGGCAGCCGAGGAAGGGAAGGGAAAATCATAGTAAAATCAGAAACGCCTAAAGAGCCTGGGTGCCCTCCCTTGAAAATACTCTGAAATTGATGTTGAGCAGCGCAGGTCCAAAGGAAACATGTTAGATTACTGCATTACCGCAGGTTAGAATCGCCTACGAGGGAAGAAATGGGATTCACTGACCGGTAAAATGATGTCTCAAGAAAGTGATTTTTTTTTCCCACAGCCACTGTGCTCCTCAGTTAAACCTGTGCCGAGCACATTTCATGTCTGTCAAGCCAGTGAAAACTCAGCTCAGCACACAAACACAGAGGGATTGGGCCGATGATGCATTTTATGTTGAGTGGAAAACTGTACTCGGTCGTGTTTTGAGAACTAGTTGAGCACAGAGGAGACGTCTCCTTTTGTCTCTCAAGTACACAAATATACTGAAGGATGTGCAGAATATACAGCTGTGCAAATCAACGACCACTGTGGGAAAGAATATCGTGAAACTACACGTGATGTACACTCAGTGGCCACTTTATTAGGTACACTAATACAGTCCATTACAGTCCAATGCAATCAATCTGCCATAACATCTATCTTTATGAAGTTCATAGAGTTCATTTAAATTCAGTTCTGTTTATTACTGAGGTCAAAGTTAAAGGTGGTACTACACTGCATTATAGAGGCGCTTCAGTTTTTTTGTCCTCCCTGTTTACCTGCACACTCTCAGTATAATGCAGCTCAATTCAACACCATCATTAATTTTGAGCACATTTTATATACACAGCAATTTATTTGAGTCTGTTTTCACAGAAATGCTTCTAATTGGCTACTTTTGATTTGTGGCAACACATGATATAAAATTGTGGATATGACAAAACGAGGTGTTTCTAGTCAAAGCCAGCTCAGCACGCAGACGCACATGTGGCAGCTAAAAACTGCTGTCTGTGTGGCTTCGTGGTCCTCCCAGTGCTGTGGGCAACTGTCCCAGAATGCAGTGTGCCTGGGGCAGCCTGGGGTGACCCGTGTGTGCTCCCTGTCAGCAACAGCAGGGAGCCAATCAAAGAGGACTCTAAAAGGCTGACCCTCGGGTGAGAGTGGCAGCGGATCAGGGCTTTGAAGCTCCTGAGAGGCCTTTCAGGCCATGTGGAGAGCAGATTTGGGTTAAGTGTGCGTTTAAGCATTTTACATTGTTCTCAAGTGTCCAAAACACTCAAAGAGTTGTCCAAATATTGCATTTATGTTATTTTAAGCCTTCACACCTCTGACTTGCTGCTCACATCTCAGATTATTTTATTCTACCATTCTTTCGATGGGAAATCCTTATTAAGATTAAAAACCTCTTTTCAGCATTCGCCTTGGCTGAGATCGATGTAGCTGTACAGGTTGTTGTGAGTCAACTTACAGAAATAACAACTCTCAAATCAGCATATTTCTGTGAGTCACAAGATAAATGTTAGGTTAACAGCTGCTGCAGCTTCGGCGTCAACAGAAAATGAAGAAGATGGGATGAATATAACAGTCACTACTTATTAGTTATGGCAAAGTAAAACCCCTCCCAAACACAAAACAGCCAACGTCATCATAATGTCAGTTTAGTTTACCGTTAGGGTATTTTAAGATAGTATGACAAATATACATGAATCATTGAACATACAGCATACTGCAATGCAATGTAGCCAAATAGGCACTGAGTATTCCCTGAAGGATTAGCTGCAGTTTGTGGCACTGCTTGTTTTGGAGCCTTGAACAATTTAATAATGATATTGAAAAAAGTCTGTATGAGTGTGGGGATCAGGCTTGGGAGTATGTGGAGAGAAAAAAATGAGAGTAGACAGAGAGGCAGTGGTCGATAAACTAAGACAAGATGAGAAGGGAAGTCTGGAGCCATCTGGTAACCTCCAGCAATTGAGGAGACAAACCTCAGCCGTAGTTAATGTAGACGTGTTGGGGACCGGCAAAGAGAGGCAGTGGACTTAAACAACACTAAGGGCATGATAGCTGGTTCACAGAAATAAAGTGAATGAAACAGTGGACTAATGAGCCATGAAAAGATGGAACCCACTGGCGCCAACATCTCTGCCAAAAAAAGAAGCAAGTAAATAAAGTGTGGGGGGGGGGGACAAACAAAGACCATTCCAGCAGCTCTTGGCTCTTGAGGAGAATCAGGCAGTGCTCAGGTAGCCTTGTTCTCTGTTTATCCGAGAACAACTGAGAAATGGGCCGAGGTGTGTTCCTCCAGGTGCATTGTGGGCTTTGCCCACGGATGCGCTGTTTGATTTGCGCTCGGCCTTGCTGTTGTGCTTGTCTGTGGGCTCTTGACATGTGCACTGCCGCATGAATAATTGAGGCCTTGCACGCAGTCAGGGTCCAGCAAGCACTGCTTGCACTCTCTCTTTCACTTTCCCTCAGTCGTCCTTTTTCTTTCTCCACCTCTCTCAACCTTCCCTAACTCTCTTTGTCTCACTTTCCTTTCAACAGCCAGTCCTTGACAGACTCTGTCTAGAAAATGTTGTGACACTATAGTTTTGGTGAGATTATAACTGAGTCAAATTGGGTGTGGCCGTCCATCACCCACTGCTTCTGTTTTCCAGTTAATGCCCTTGTGCTAAAAGTCTGTTCTCACTCCTGACTTGATCCAGCTGGCCTGGCAGAGCCCCTCTGTTTGTATCTTATTAAGAATAGATGGATATTCGAAATAGGCTGTAAAATATGAAGTCTAACTTTTTGATCTCAGGCATCTGAAATGCAGCTTTTTGAGCAAAAATGTATCAAAACATTTTAATGCGGCGTCCACATGTCCCCATAAATAATGTCCTTGGCCTTGTTTTAGTTCATTTTCGGCTGCTTTGACTGACACACGCTTGGCAGGTGCTTCCCGTCAAGTCCATACCAGAGGTCTAAGCTGGAGCGTGAGATAAAGAAAAAAAGCCGCACCTGGGTCAGACTGTTGATGAAGACATGCTAAATCAATGAGAAAAGACTGGAGGAGATGAGAATATATGAGCGGTCTGTCTGTCTGTATCTCCCTCCCACTCTCGTTCTCCCTCCCCCTCGCTTTCTGCTTCACACTCAGGCCAGTACAGTTATCAGCCCCAGCAGATAAACAAGTCTGGCTGCTAGATATAACTCCAATATGTGAAACTCAATCATAACTCCGGAAACCGGCTGGGAATATGAACGGAGGAAAGAGGAGAATGAAAGCTGCCATGCCCACAGGGCAAAACCCAAGGTCCCTTTTGGCAAAGTAAAGCTCCCTCTCTTCCCTCTTTTTTATCACTTATTTATCTTAGAAAGTCAAAAAAATCACCATGCAGCAATCTCTTTTTTCTAACCCCTCTTTAGATTTTTTGTGAACATGTTCTCACTAGTTTTTATCGTATATAGCAGAGAAGATATGCTTGGTGTCTTCATTCTTGAGTTCAGGACACTGATAGCTGTAGGGTACACGTTTCTGAAGTCTTCTTCACTCTCCATCTTTTGCCAGTAGGATCTCTGTGATTTCCACTTGTCAGTGAGGGCCAGTCATGCAGAGGGGATGGGACCTGTGCATCAGAGGGAAAGAGAAAACTTAAAGGGAAAACGGGAAAAAAACAAGTGTGTGTGTGTGTGTGTCGAGGGGGGACGAGCTTTGACTGGACTCACTCATGCTTTGACATTGACGGCCCAGGGAGAGGAGAATAGGACCAGCTACCCCAGAGGACCACAAAGAGGGATAGAGGGAGGGAGGAAGAGGAGGGGGTGAACTGCCAGAGGCTGCTCTCGGCTTTGAAGCGGGGACTAGAAAGGGCTGAGGGCACTGTTAGGCCCCTTGAAGTGGTTTCAGCACTTGTCACTCTTTCGGGCATCGCCTAGAGCTGTGGACAGCTCTGCTCTTTCAGGATGCGGTCCCACAATGGACTCTGCAGCACTGATGCTCACCTTGATGTGGTGACTTGGATCAATAGTCAGACCAGTGAGCCACTGGCACCAGCATGTTGTGATGTTAAAAAGTAGCTGAAGCGCTTCTCAATGCCTGTGCACCGGGCGAGTGAGAGGAAGCGGTTCCTGTCAAGATCATCTCAGCAGCACACTGCAGGGTACAAAGTACTGGAAAGCCACAATGGATCGAGGCATACAAAGCTGCTCTGTGAACGGAGGAAAATGATGGAGAGAAGGATACAAAACAGATTGAAATAGCTTAAAGTCACATTTGTCAAATTTTAAAAGTGGAAGAAATCAGCTTTCCACCTACTAAAAGTCATCATTTCGAAGTAATAATTCATATCATTCCTTCTTACACCTGAATAACACATGCTTTTTGGACACTTGGGGGCAGCAGAAACATGACACTGATACATTATCTAGCACCATATAAACCTGTATTATGGCCAACATGTCAGAACAGTTGCCTTAATTGCATTGCATATAAAAAGAGCCAAAGTCATGATTTCTTTTATTTGTCTCTGAAAAAATAAAACGTGCTTCCTGGATCATCTTTCCATATCCTCAGACATCTTAGCAGCTGCTGCACCTTACAAATTTAAACCTTCATGATTTTAACGAAGTTTAAGGACTGCTGTAAAAAAGCACCCCCCATGATAATTTTCCCACACACTGACCAACTCTCCCCAAAAAAATGTTTTTTGGAGCTTTTTCGCTGAAAACACCTGCAGTGCTCAGTCCTCTCTGTCCTGTTACAGACATGTCTGAACTCACGGTGGCCCTTCATACTTGTTAATGCTGTTTTGCATGTTTCCCTTTTTTAAGTGCAGTCTTATTTATCATATATTTCTCTCCATAAAAACCTGTATCTTTGCTTTAGTAGCCCAGCTCAATAAATAGCCTGAAATACTCCAGCTCCCAAAGTACCCACTAAGTACTATTAGTATTTACTGCCTGTGTTTCCTCTGGCCCCTCTTTCGGCCTCTCCTCTCCCCAAAGATAGATTACATCCAAGACAGCCTATGACCGATGGATAGGGGGTACAATGCCTGAGCCTTTGGAGAAATATGTGCTTATGAAATCATAAATATTATCTCAAACACTAATTAGCATTAAGAGCACTGGTGATTTTATTTATCAACTTTAGCCACAATTAATAACCACAGCCTTGAGAAGAGCACGAGGCAGATAGGCAGGACATGTTTGCCGCTTCAAGGCCGTAAACCCATTACACACATAGACTGATTGAGGCAGCCCCACTGGGGGAATAAGTAATTGTGCCTGAGAAATTTTAATTGCCCTGAAATGCATTCTAAATTACACTACCTTGTTTTCAGACAGAAGTAACATGGCTGAAGGGCTGGGATAATGGTGGAGTGTCGTGGGTCCAGTAATGGGTTGCTAAACACCAGACGACCTTGCTTTTTTACTGATTTTACCCTGGGCTTCTCACAGAGTCTACAGTGAGGGTTCAGTTCTGAGGCCTGGAAAGTAAGAGCTAATATTCAATGTGCAACGTTGCACACTGTTTTACTTTAAGCTTTAAGCAATAGCTTGACATTTAGGAAAATTCTTTTTACAGTATTTCTTGCCAAGAGCTAGGGATGAGAAGATTGATTGAAGTTACAGCCAGCAGCTGGTTAGCTTAGCATAACATACAGACTGAAAGCAGGGGGAAACAGCTAGCTTTGTTTGTCCAAAGGTGACAAAATCCACCTGTCAGCGCCCCTAAAGCTCACTAATTTACACATTACAGCTTGTTTGTTGAAAGGCGTACTACGCAGGATTTGTCTGTTGTTGTTTGTAAACACATCATTCAAAGTTGGCCCCTCCTCCTCGCCTTAACTACAGAGAGAGAGAGAGAGGGAGAGAGAGAGAGAAAGCAGGGGTGGTCGAGCGAGCAAGAGAGTGAATGAAGAGAGGGAGCAGCAAGGACAAAGCAGTGAGTCAGAGAAATAATGTTTAATTCTCTCATTGCTTGACAGCAGTTACGAACTTAGTAAAGCACAAATAAACACATGCAAACCTCTGCAAAACTCTGCATGAAGGTGCCGCATTGCTGTATTTTGTGTGAACACACCTGAAGCACACACTTCATCCTGTCCGCTGTCGCCTCTCTGCTCTGTGTGTGTGTGTGTGTGTGTGTGTGTGTGTGCGCTGGTTCGCCCTGCACTCAGTCGAACAGACACACAGACCAGCAGCTCTTTATACATCCACAAACCAAGAGCAAAGGAGAGCGAGCAAAGTAACCTGGTCACTATATTTTTACAGAGTCCCGCCCTCACACCCTACACGCTGTTATTGGCTGGGGGCTGCACACCCACTGCCCAAAGGCTGAAACCCAGAAACGTCCCAAACACATGAGAATAATCTATATATTTTTACAAAAATCCTGTTTAGTATACTTTTAATGTGTACAAAAAGCGAGGTGTAAAATGGACACGCTGAAGCTTTCTTTATGCTAAGCTAACTGACCGCTAGCTCCAGCTTCATATTTATGATGAGTAAAAACATTTGATTGAACCCAGTGGGAAATTCACATGAGTAGAGACACGGAGACAAGCTAAAAGAGAGGTAAGAAAACAGATGATGCACTATGTGAATAGAAGACATAAAGATAAATACGAAATTAAAGAAGTCAGACATTAAAAAGTTCAGCTGTAGAGAGAATGGCATCTGTCCTTACCCATCTCACTCTTGGCACGAATCTCCAAGTATTCCTTTACAAGTAACATGTAAACTGCTCTGCTAGCTGGAGACATTACCCCTCTCATATGAGATGCTTATTGGTCTGGCAGATAGCGTACAGAACATGGTTAAATGGAGGAGATGGAGAGGATGAGTTAAGCACAGTTTGAGGATGAAGGGGGTGAGATATCCAGGGGATACAGGGCTGCTGCTGCTGGTGGTGGGGCTACGGGCGGCTAGTGGTCTCATTGCTAATTATCTTTATTGTGCTTCCCTGGCAGTTTTCCTGTACAGGGCCTGTCGCTGGCTCTTGTGTGGGAAGCTCTCCAGGGCCCTCCTTAGGGGCCCTTTGCTAATAACCACTGAAGGAATCAGTGCGAGGTCACAAGTCTCGGCACTGTCGTGTTTTAATCCCAGTTGGATTCATCGCAAGGCGAGGAATAAGTGAACAAGGGCCAACTCTACAGCTCTGCTGCACGCTTGACAAGCAGTAATTTTTAGCGCACAGGCTTTTTTGGAGTTTGTGGAGGCTAACGCTGGAAGATGGACATCCAAAATGTACGCTCAAGATATGCCTTAGGCCTGGAGAGGTCCTGCCTGAGAGCAAAGCATGATGGGTAGGTTGGGTGAAACAGGCAGGCCCCAAAGGTGAGCCCCTGCCTCACCTGCTTCACACGGCAAACCTCCTACTCTGATTCTCACCCTCGCTGTGGGGGGGCTTAGACGAGCCCTCTGCCTTGAAAAGTGAAGTGACCACTGGGCAAAAACCAAAAGGCTCTGACAGCTGTTCTGCTGTAGGAGACGATAGCTAGATGTTGTTTTTCTTTGCGATCCATGACAAGCACTGTGTTGAATTACCTTTCATTCAAATGCTCACATGCATGCTCTTTGTCTGGTATTCACAGAGGAGTACTCAGACATTTTTGATGATTTATGTTTCTCTGCGAACTCACAACCCTGTTTTGACCCTGTGGTTGTTGCTGGGGTTTGCATCACCTCCAAATATTTTTGTGAAATTCAAGAGGGGAAACCTATCAGATGGATGAAGATTGGACTGATGTGTTTGCAGAAAATCAGTAAACAACATTAATTTCATATGAATTAATAAGAAAGTAGGAAGTGGCAATTCTCACGTGGGCTTTTTCCAAGTGATACGGTTATCAAGCTGATAAACTTTCGAGGTGAAAGTAGGATATTAATCGAAGTTTTGAGCTGATGACTCATGTCATTTGTCAAGTCATTTGACTGTCAGAGTTCCTTCACGCCTTCATAAAACACATT
The DNA here is from genome assembly GCA_037975065.1 of Chaetodon trifasciatus. Taxonomy (NCBI): domain Eukaryota; kingdom Metazoa; phylum Chordata; class Actinopteri; order Chaetodontiformes; family Chaetodontidae; genus Chaetodon; species Chaetodon trifasciatus. The sequence goes on from JBBMOE010000023.1 coordinate 7,295,902, forward strand.
CTGAGAGACCTTTTTTCTGGCTGCGTGCAGAGCTGCAAAATGCTGATAGGGAAGCTGGCCTGCCAACTCTGTAGCAAAGACCTCTGTACTGTACACTTCTACAGAATTAACAGAGGAGCCAGTTGATCTTTGTCGCTTCAGGGGGAAAACAGACACCACAAGCATGGCCAGATATAGTTTGAAAGCACCCTGAGATCATATACTGTCTTTAGCATCAAAAAGGTGTCCACATGGATATTCTTAATGGGTTTAACTTGGATGAATTATTCAAATCTTCCCCCACTGCCTCTCTCTGCCAACTGAATCCACATCACACAAATGGTCATAGCTAAATGTTATCACTCTTCTAAATCTTTATTGGTCTGTTTTTTTCAGTGCAATCTGTCTCCTGAAAGTTGATCCAAATTTTCTATAACTAATTGGACTATTGAGAGTCAATAGAAATCCAGAGTGCTGCAAACTATTTTTCCTTGGACCGTTATGTTAAATCTAAATGATGTCTTGAAATTAAAAGTGTACTCAACTTGATGGTTGGATGTGACAATGAGAATATTTCAGTCATCAAAGTCTGTCTCAAAACACAATTCACTGTTTGATTTTGATCTGCGTTGAGATCATATCTCAAAACTTTCTGCTGTGGTTTACATGTGGTTTACCTGAATATAAGCCACAAGTGTAAAATATAGTGCATTTGTATGAATGAACAAGCTGGGAAGAATGTCTCTTCACTGATTAGAGTCATATCATATTCCCTTTATCACTCAACATCACACATATAGCACATACCAAGAATATGGGCTTGAATTATTACATCATTAATATTTTCGTCCGCTGGTTGGCAAATTCAAAGGCGAAAGCTTTGCAAAATGGTGGAGAATCAGCGAAGAATCGGTCTAAGAAATGAGCAGCACAGCCGCCTGCTGTGAACTGTCAAATCATCCAGATTGCTTGACTTTTTGAAGATCCTGCCACATGTGGTCTGCTTCTCGAGCCAATAAAGAGGGAGCTCTGCTAAAGCTCGGTGGGGCACCCACTTTGATACCCAACCCAACATGGCTTACTGTGACAACACGTCACAGGGGGTCTCTGTGAAGCTAATCTCTAATAAGGGATGAAACGCTGCTTCTGATGAAGCAGCTGAATGCCAGGTTGATCTTTACAGAGCTGCTTTAAGATTAACTGTTAACGATGACGTCTGAAGATGGTTGAAGTCAAAGCATTAATGATGGACCTCCACTCTGCTCCTGTTCACTGAGATATTGCTGTTGTTTATTTATTTATTTTTTTTTAATGATTTTTGCTTTATGAAACACTTGGTTGATTTTTCTATGACAAAGTAAATAAGACCTGGTGGCATGTTCAAGAGAAATAATATCAAATCATAATATCAAAATAATAAGCCATAATAATTAGGGGAAAAAAAAAGAAAAAAAAGAAAAAGAAGTTTAGCAGTAGATGTATTAGGCAAGGCAAGGCAAGGCAAATTTATTTGTATAGCACAATTCATACACCAGGCAATTCAAAGTGCTTTACAGAAGCATAAAAATACATTAAAATCATACATTTCAAAGAAAGAAAGAAAGAAAAAGATTAGGAGAGAATAAAACGATAATAATAATAATAATAACAATAAAAATAAAATACAATTAAAGGAAAATTAAAAGCAGACGCCAGTAAAAGACAAATTTGGTTATTTCAAACCAAACAAAGGGTGTATTAGCTATAGCTTTGGTCTAAATAAATGAGCAGCCCATCACTTTTCTGGCTCTTTCCTGTTTGTCTTCATTTACAATGACGAAAAGATAAAAAAGAGGCATTATTTAGTTAAAACAGTCACTGGGAAAATGGACTTTGGGACAACATATTGGAATTAAAAACTGTTGAATTTAGACCTGAATAACCTAAAATTATCTGTGTTTATGATTGTTTATTAAATAACGGCTTTTATGTATTTATTTAAATCATACTGAACTCTTTGGCTCTCCAATTTGTGCCGTTAATCAATAGAAGATACTGCTACTATACTAAAAAATGAAACTGTTCCACAACCAGAAGACTGATCACAGACTTAAATAAAATGACGCATTTTTAATTTGGAGATCGACGTTACGCTGACGTCATATAAACTGACGCTGACATCGGGCGCCATCTTTGTCTTCGGGCGTTTTGGGGAATCCCCCGCGGGAGTGGCGGCAAGGAAACGTCCAGGAATAACAAACATTTTAGCTGCGTGTGAATGCCCTCATTGTTTGGGTTAGTGTTAACTCAACAAAAGGAAGAAAAATTCGGAACAGCTTTCAAAGGAGGAGGCAGCGTCGACACGGAGTCGGTGTTGTGCACGGACAGGTAAGCTACCTGTGAAGTAGGTCACTGTGGCGACGTTAGCCACAGCTAGCTAGGAAACAACTTTGTAAACAGACGAAGCTAACTAACTTTATATTTTTGTACCTGCTGTGTGATATCACACAATAACCATATTTGTCATTCTCAGTAGGACCTGTTGCTGGTTAATGTATTAGCTAACAGGTGGTTAGCTTGAAATCTGACATTGCTCATGTTGTATAAATAGTTTTTCATGGCTGCCGCTAAGCGCCCATAATTTTAATGGTTGCACCTGACATGTTCGGACATCAGCCATAAAAATAAAAGCTCAAATCTTTTAGGTGTTTAAGATAAGATATCTCTGAGATTTAAGATAGCTTTGTTACATACAGCACACCCATGTTCAAGTTTAAGTACACCTAGCTAAATCTGCTGCAGTGTAATACAGAAGTACTGCAATAAATCCTACTTTCATGAAGGTTATATAATTATATATAATATAATATATATAATATAAATAATATTCAGTTTCTGTTGAGACTGTTATGATACTATGATAGGAGTGTTGATTCAAATGTACCTTCATTTTTACCATTTATATCAATGAAGTTAGGTTTTAGGCTTC
>JBBMOE010000023.1:7303752-7319125 GCA_037975065.1 Chaetodon trifasciatus
TGGTGGTGGTGGTGGGGGGGTGGGATGAGAAAGAGAGCCCTCTGCATGGCAGCCAAGCGAGTGAGCAAGCGAGCGGCCCAGCCCAAGGGAGTGCACCTCCAGTAGACAAAAGATCAATTCTCTCCATTTCACTCTCAGCTCCTGATAACAAGCAAAAGTTCAGCAAGCCCAGGAGCTGTCTTGCCTTTGAAATGTGCATTCTGGTGTGCTACACACATGCAGTTGCACAGTTACACTCTCATACAAGTGGCATACACACAAACACAATCACACACACGCACGCACACATTTAAATTAAGTGGCCCAGAGGTTTTAGGAGTGATTAGGATAACCGTTATGTGTTTTCTAGATATGAGAGACGATTTGGACTAAAGTGTAAATGTGTAAAATCTTCATTGGGTTTAACGAGTGCAGATACTGTTGGTTTCTTTGAAGTTCTTAAGTTACAGACTCATTGTTTCCTTGATGAGGATACTTTTTCTCCAAGTTTGTCATCTGCAGCATCCAACGGTTTTGATAAGTTACTGAATGTCCTTTTTGCAGTGAAAGCAGCATCCCTTATTTTGCATTTGTTTCAAGATGATAAGACAGACAGTAAGAGAAAACAGCACCAGACAGGAAGCTGTTACATTTGGTCAGAATCAAAACATAATTTGTGACAGCGTGCTTTGCCAAGGGTGTGTGGTTTGGATCGTGATTGCGGATAACATTGTTATTGGCAAAGGGTTACGGTCAGTCAAACCAGAAACATGCATCTTGAAGAGCTTCATTTTGTTTTTCCTGCAGACACAAGTGTAATTGATAACATTCTCATTTGGGGGAGTTTATGGAATATATTGTTTCCTTCCTGTTTGCGCTGGTACTCAAGTCACAGCACTTGTTTTTGTTAAAATTTTAAAGCGCTCCCTCAAAACCACATGTTTGTGGGTGAGCCCTAAGATGTTCCTCATTAAAACTAACAACTTTTTCAAACTTTTAGATTATTGAAGTAAATGTGTGATGAGATGTCATATTTATGTAGGTCGTTCTCTGTCCAACACTGACACAATCTCTTTAAATACTGTATTTCACAGTCTGAGCATCTAAACCTTTTGTACCTTTTCCAGCTCCCATAAAACTGGCATTTATCTAGGTCAAGTAAAAAACAACTTCTCAAACACATGGCAAGGTTCTAGTACAGCCAACAGCCAAATTTCTCACAAAAAGGGCTAAAGTTTAACTCATTTTCCTGTTTAGTGTTACATGATGAGTCCTCATTGTCTTTTCTGATCGTTAATTTGTCTATGAAGGCCTACAAATCTCTGCTGAATTCTAGAGAGGCTGATGCTGTGTGACAGTTCTGTAGCTGGTTCCATTTAAGACAACCACAAACGGAGAGCAATTCTGTGGAGGTTAGAACCTTGCCACTTCTCATCAGAGTGAATCCCAGAGCGAGGGTCACTGTCTGTCTGTATCCAGGACAGGCACTGACCCCCTGTACCACAGTGGACTCTTTACACCGGGTCTGCAATTCAGAAAATGTTGATAGAGTTTGGAATTTGTGTTATTTACATCCCCCCTTTTACAGACCTCTTTCATTTAGAGTCCAAATGTCATAACAGTGTCTGTGTAATGTACCCAATGATTAGGCTTCTCTCAGGGACCCCTATTCATGGCCTCCAACAGATGGCCCACACCTCTTTGTATATGCAGATTTATTCACTGGGAATGTTTACAGATATCGTCATTATATGGACATCCATAGCTAAATAGGCGGTAATTGAAGCAAAAGCTGTCATCTAGTCAGCGTTGTTTTTGTCATGTTCTGGCTGAAAGGAACAACTTGCAGTGAGGGACAGCCAGTATCACACAATTGACCTTTTACATGATTTTCAATTACTGGAGAGAGGAGAGAAACGGAGGGGTCCCTGTAGTGCAGCTGTCTCTGCTGTCTCCTCTCCAGAACATCTGTCCATCGAACGTGGCAACGGCTCCTCTTTCTCCCCGTGAGGTCGCCTGCCCTGCCCAGGACGGGCAGGTGTGTGCTGGGCCAGGCCCCTCTGTCATTAAGCGGCCCAGCTGTGCTGTCACGTCTGGCATGGAGGCGGGTGTCATCCATGACCCCGTCTCAGCCCCCTTGGAGGGGCATACACAGACCTTGACAGGGCAGCTGAGGGTAAAGCCACGCATGGAATATCTATGAAGGACGACGATGTCGTCCCCTCCTCGCACCCTGGTGGGCGCCACCTCCGCATGCTGGCCTACCCTCCTGCCAAAGTGCAGGATGGGCCCTCATCAGCCATGTCAGTCAATAAAAAGAGAGAACATCACACCTCCCCTCCCGCTGTGTCCTGTGTGTCTTTTCAAAGGAGACTCACACACTTGGAAAGAAGGACAGAGTGCTGGTAGACATTTTCACTGCAGCACCGAGGACATAAAAAGATATTCACCTACAACCAGTTTGACTTGTTTTTCACAGTTTATGCATCTGTAAAAGTACTTGATGTGATTTGAATTCTTAATAAATCACTCATGGCAATATTTTAAAATCCATGATTAAAAATAGGAAGCTGTTTAAATTGGGACTGTAAAGGGCTAATTTTGCCTACAACTAGGTCTTGGTTTTGTATTGTATTCATGCTGTAGACGGTTTTAATCAATTGCTACAGTACATCTGTTGGAGGTAGCATCTTCTCACAGGTTCAACGTAGAGAAAAAGTCACACCTGGACACAGCCGTGTGTTACCTTTACAGTTTGGAGTTGCTGGTGAAAGTGCAGTTGTTTGAAACAGAAGTGTTGTGTGCTCAGTAGCAGGAGTGTGGCGGGATCATTTATCAGCATTTATTTCCCTGTTGGCTACACCAAATTTGCCAGCAGCTCAGTAGTTCATGATATCATTAAGAGTCAGCTCCATATTTCATGTGCTTCAAGTACCTGATTTTGCTTTGACAAACAGAGATACTGACATGCTTCAAACTCCTCTCTTTATTCAGCTTCCACACGAGCCTTGGAAGAAACCAGTGTTTCCAGTGAGTGAGCGGTTTGACTTGGGAGTTGATGGCCCAGCAAGTCTGCCTGCATTTGAATGTAAGGACCTGTTTCACCTCTGGTCAATGTATTTATTTACTCCATATTTACGGAGTTGCTCATCCAGCTGCAGAATGGTAATTCCACTCACTCACTTGTGGTAGATAAGGCAGAGGAAGGGACAGATATTCAGGGGAGATAGGAAGGGAAATAGAAGAGATTGTGGAAAACAAACTGGGATTGAGAGAGATGCTGCTGAACACAGTGGTTGACAAGGGGGTGTTTGTCCAATAGGTAACCATCTGTGGTTTAGTCCAGTTCAGATTATTGTGGAAGATACAGGCTTACTGAAACACACAGACACTGCGATCAGAGTCTTGGTTGGAGTAGGACAATGTGGAAATCATTAACAGATGCTTGAAAAGAAGAAGAGGTGCATTTCTATGTAAGCTGACCATGTTGACTGACTCAGTTTTTAAAGGAGGGTGTTTGCTTTTTTAATGAACAAAAAGCAAAAAAAAAAAAAAAAAAAAAATCTTTTCACGTTCTTAATCTGGAAAGCAGACATGTTTTGTGTTGACCTTGTCAAAAATAGAAGGACTGTTCTATTGACTCCATCTCATAATTCTGCATCCATTGTGTAAGAATTCTGCCCACATGTCTCTTTTAAAACATGTTTTTTTTTTTTTTTTTTTTTTTTTTTTAATAGAATTGAGTGTTAGTTAGCTATTTTCCTGAGTTACAAGAAGAGTTGGCATTGATGTGTGAAATTCAGGCCCTTTCTCTGTCCACTCTAACTTCAGTCTTGAATGTAGTCATTTCCCTTGAGAGCTTCGTCTGAATTACTACAATACTATTAACTTAATTTAATATAAACTCTAAAGCTTTTAGAAAAAATACAATATTTTGCTTCACATTATTTGATCCTCTGATATTTCTGTGAGCTCTTCCAGACTCTTTTTGGTTGGTTTTCCAAAATGCCCTCATCAAATCAAATCAAAAAAGGCAACATTTCCGAAAGCAGATGCAGTAATCTAAAGTGAAAACAAGCAAGGCTGAACTATTTTGGGATACTGCAACTTCACACTATGGCGTTGTCAAGGGAAACCAGCTTAATTACCTATTTGTGCAGGCCTGTAGGATGGATGATGAATGTTGTAATGTAATTTGTTATTTATATTGGTTAAATTAAAATATATGTTGACACAAAACATTTGCTTATTTTGCTATGGCTTTAGCTTCATGGGCAACGCGTGGACGCTGGTGATCGAGGTGACCTGTGGTTTAGAAAAATGTGTAACGTAAATGCATAAAAGGCAAACCAACTGATGTGGATTGGACCTGTTCATGTGAGTCAGCCGTTACTCTGTTTGTCTGTTAGTAGAGGATCCACTCTGAATCCAGCTCATACACTCAGCTGATAAGCCAGAGAACTGTAGAGTAATACTTGGCTTAGAGAGTTTTTATATCACGTCTACACTTCTGTCCATACTCCCTCCCTCTCTCTCGTCCACATGAGCGCACATTGTTAATTAATACTCTAGTTGCCAGAGCTCTAGTCGCTATATCTATTGTATAATCAAGAGCTATAACCAAATCACATATCCTATTGTATAAATTGCCCCAACTGTCACTGTACACTGGCAGTAATACCTTATGAACTCTCTCCAGGGTTCTGCCTGAGCCTGAAGTATGCTACTTGGATTCAGTGAGGCACTTGAAAAACTTCCTCTCAAACACCTCAGTGTTTTTGTGTGCCATAGTGTCTGCATCACAAAGCATATCATAAAGAGAGGAAAAAAAACAAGCAAATCCTCTTTCCCACCACAGGTACTTGTGTAGCCCAGTAAGAGAGGAAAATGCTCTAGTGAATGTTTTATCAACTGACGTTTTTCTTATAATGATCTGTTTTTAAAAGTCGTGGAAAATGACTTAAAGCACTGCTTCACTGTGCAACTGTTATCCTTTAAAGTAAAACAACTCATTGTTACATTCATATTGTTCTGTGAATGGTCTGTTTATTACCAAAGCACTTATCAGCAATACAGTTAAGATGGGAAAAAAAACGTGTTATGGTGTGTGTAGATTTAAGTGGTGCTCCTAAAATTTGTGCTGGTACTTCAGTTGGGAGCCCAGTGTTACCAGTGGAAAAAGTCGGTGTGGAGCCCTCACACGGGGTATGAGATTTGCACATTTTCAGAGCTTCCACAAATGGCCCAACTTGCAGCTGGTTTCTCTTTCCAGCTGACGCTGATACACTGATGATATGTCGTTATATTTGTCTTTAAAGTATCAGTCTAAATAGCCTGGCCATCTCCAAAGTACTGCTGACAGATGTCAAGTCCTGCTTGTGTAATGTTTTGCAGCTCCGGGAAAAGAACTCTTTGCCCTGCATATTCCGAAGATTTAATTAATTATGCTGTGGTCAGTCTGTCTCCTGATGTCAAGAAAGTTGCCAGAAATTTAGGAGTCTTTGATGGCAATCTAAGCCTGAATAACTCAAGCAGATTAAGTTTTGCTTTACTGTGCAGAATATCTTAAAAATGCATTAAAAAAAATCGAGTGATGGACATCCCCCCTCTGTCTGAGACCTCCCTTGTGTTTCCAGCTTGTGCATAAGACTGTTATGCCATGAAGGTTATAGCTACACCTGCAGGAAAGCTTGAATGTTTTAAAGTTTACCCTCAGGCATGCAGAGATTGGGCGACTAAAAGGGAAAATCCACCTCAAAATAAATCTCCAGTACAGTAAGTTGCTCCTGTGATAGCTCTGATTTGTGAGTTTTCTTAAGCAGAACAATTCGTTATCAGTGATGGAACAGCGCTGTCTTCACTATGATTGGATTTCCTCATTAAGAGCTAAAAGTCTGCTCAAACTGAAGTCCTATAAGAATTTAAGGATGCTCAATGAAACAGAGAAACCTTTGAGGTTAAATTTCTGTTTCCAGTGGCCTCGCAAAGCTGTTTAATTAAGTCCACAAACACTGTAGACTTATCAATCATGCATTTCAAAAATCAAAATCACCACATCGCTTCATCCAAACCAGAATGCACACTGAATCTTCTTTTGACCAGCAAGGAATCAAGAATGCAATGTTTGTTTGGTCATTTTTGAGTTATTGGATTTTTCAGTGTCAGTAGCGCAATTCCCAGCCTCACCTACAGTGTATACACACACACACACGTCTGGTGTTATTGGCAGCGCGCCTTCATCCACCGACACCTCCAGCGTCCCTGGTGGCCTTTGTCACAGAAGAAAGAGAATGATCAATATCCCAGTTAAACTAGACTTTCAAAGCTGATCGCAGGGCCTCGTTCTGGGGCCATCTTCTTTAATGAATTTTCTTTCATTCCACACAAGTTTTTAAACATCAAACAATAAATCGGCCAGGGCACAGTGAAATATTTAGATCTATTGACTGTGTTTGAAAAATGTAGAGGGCAAAAACTCTAGTGGTTTGATGCTGATACATTCTGAACACTTTAATCCACCCGAGTGTTTCCTTTTATCTGCCTGGGTTTCTCCAAAAGAGGGGAAAAGGGCCTCAAGAATGTTCTCAAAGATCCAGCAACTCTTTCTTAAAAGCTCCTTACCTTCAATTGCTCTTTTCTAGCACAGTGATTCTCAATATTCTCGGTACCAAGGCACATGTTTGAAAAAAATAAATAAAATAAAAAAATACACCCACGGCACACAAAATGATTGATTCTGCGAGAAGATCAGTCAGATCCTTGAGTAATGGTTCACCTTAGATGACGGTGGGTACAGGAGCCGTTCCAGGCGAATAAAAATTGTAAATGTTTGAGATTACATTCTGTAGTCTTGTTCAACCCTAATTTTCCTCATGTCAATAAAACCTCACATGTGGAAATGCGTTGTGTACAGCATGGTGTGACAATACAAAGGTTGAGATCATCTGTTTTATAGCATTTGCGGTTAATTGTTGTAGTGTTGCATTTCGTCATCCCCCACCCCAAAACATCTCCTAAAAACACCCCTAAAACAAAGAGGTAATAAACATTACGTCCATGGTTAGGAGCCGCGTTAGTTTTTTGGTCGAAATGAGTTTTGACAAAATATCCTTTCTCTGCTATGAAAGGTCCCCACAAAAAAACCAAGCAGGGATGTTGTGCAGGGCTCTGTAAAATATCTTCTCTCTTTCAATATTGACGACTTGTTTTCAGATGATACAAGCCAGAGATCAAAAAGAGAGTGTGGAAATATATTATACTGTAGAAACATTTCATGAGACTCAGCGAGTTTGAGCACAACTACTCCTCAGCCAGTCAGTGTGTTGTGTGTGTTTAGTTAACATCACAGGATTTTTTCCACCCTATGAACACCTCTCGATAGGTTTAGTGAAATGTCTTTTGTTATTTTTTTGGTCAAAGTCACATCAAGGTGAACATCGGCACCTTGTTCTGACCCCTTGTGGAGCTTCTCCTCCTAATGTAGTAATGAATTGTACAGCGTGTATGCGTATCTTTGCACGGCTGATGTGTGCATGCGTGTGTCTGGCTGGCGTGACAGCCTGGCCTTGACGTTAAACATCTGTTGGGTGATTCATTCGGCTGCGGATGTGGAGTGACACCGAGGCACATCTGCCGAGGTGCGAGCGATCCCTGCAACCTGCCCCTCGTAAGGCCCCAGCTTCACCACCCAAACCACTTTTCTGATGATTGCGTCATTTTCCCTCCCCTCCACCACAGCTAGTTCACAAAAGTGACGTGTTTCTTTTTTTTCCCCAGTTGTGCACACTGGAGAGCAGCAGATGCATAGCCTTGAGGAGATTTAGAAATGGCAAACACAATGAAACTCAAGAGCACGGGGGAAAAAGCGATCCCAGATAAACCTCATTTTGTCCTCTTTTGCCATGGCAGAATTAACATAATGCTGAACATACATGCTTTTTGCTTTTTGAACGTACTGAACACATCAGAATGTAGATACGATTAGTGGTCAAATAATAAATGGTTCATCGACATAATAAATTGTCAGCAATTTTAATAATCATGCAGTTGTGTAAGTCATTTAACAAGTAAAAAATCCAAATATTTGCTGATTCAGGCATCTCAAATGTGAGGACTTGCAGCTTTTCTCTGTTTTATATCACTATAAATTGAAAATCTTTGGGTTTTGTGCCATTGCTTTGACAAATACATGCAATTTCAGAACTTCTTGCGGATGTTTTTACATTTTTTTGGGCATTTTGTTGACTAAACAATTAATTGATTAATCAGAAAAATAACTGACAGGCTAGTCGATGATGAAAATAAGTGCTGGTGGCAGCCTCAGACAAGATTGTATTTTATTTTGGCACAAAATCATCACCAGAACATATTATATACTGATACAAACCCGATAAATTTATTCCACCGAGTGGAAGGATTGAGAAATCATTTGAGTTTAAGTGACAGATGCTTCTCTTCACTACTGTGCGGGGCATTGTAATCACTTGAATGAATACAGCTTGACTAATTAAGGTTATGCAGTTGGCTGGCTCTCTCCAAACAAATCCCAAGTAATGCAGATTGTGTTGTAGCACAGTCCCTACAGTATAGTGCAGATGAGAGTCGAGTTGATATGCTATTCAGTCTGACGTGTCAGTTGGAAAAGAGCTAGAAAGATCAATCAGTCTAGCACTTGATTTTCAACATCACATTCATGTTTCCACTTAGCTAAAGATATAATTTTGTTGTGGGATAATAGGCTCATAAATTGATTTACTGTATTGTCTGGCTGCACCGCGCTCAGCTCTGCTATTACCATGACGAAAACACTGAGGAATATAGACTGTAACAAATTAAAGAGAAATAGCTGATGACTAACAAACACAGCCAGTGCAGATGATGATGACTGAAATGAGCTGGATAGCCGTTCTTGAGCTTGCTGTGCATGTTTGGCACAGATAGAGTCCAAGGACGCGCAGGGCCTTTGATCCTGTCTCTGGGGCGTCCCAGATGTTCCAGCGCAGGGCAATGTCAAGTCTGGTTTGTTTGCAGAGGTAATGCCCAGCCATTATATGTACAGCTCATCCATCAAACAAAAAGGAACATTTCAGGAACGCTTTTTTCTTTGCACGACTGAGCAGTTGAGGTTTGTCAGCGAAGGGAGTCTTGATAGACCATAACCACATCGTCAGTCGCATGTGCTTTAAAGGGCCCAGGGCGCAGTGTTTAGTCAGGGCACACATGGGACATTTCCTCTCCCAGTTAACACAGATGTCTGAGGATGTTATCTGTCATTTGAAGTAAAACTAAATGTAATATTTCATTTCCATCGATGTCATTGAAGTAGAAGTTGTCCTTCTTGAAATCACTGAATATTTTTTAATCAGGAACTCATTTGAGTGCACAAACTGAACATGTCTGAGGCAAGTCTCGGCCAGTAGGTGGCAGTATGATACCTGAATCTGCAACTTCCCAAATCAAGACTCCTCAATCATTACTAAGAATAAGCACCATTGACCATTTCAATTGACAACTCGAAATATACAATAAAATCTGCTGCAGTTATGATATACAAAGTGGTATATTTAACCATCACTGTTATGTATTTATATTACAGATCAAACGTCCAGATTCAAACGCAAAGTTTGTTGGCATTTTTATCACAGCACAGAATAAAAGAATGCGGTTTCCATCCACAAAGTTATGATATTTTACTGTGCAGTGATTTCAGCTGTAGCAATGAATTGAAAAGTAAAAGGGAAAAAAAAAAACATATAAAATAAGATAACTAAAGTTTAGGATCCATTGATTAAACTGTGAACGGCGTGCTTCCAATCAGCTTTATATAGTGTGACTGAAGTACTCTGTTTAAAAACCACATTGTCTTTAGGCTTTATCTTTTAAATAGAACTTAATGAGCTACTTATAGTTTAAGATATTGACAATACTTTTCTTGACTTGGCCACAATTCCACAATTATAAAAAAAAAAATCTTTTTGTTTGACAGTAAGGGAATTTTCTTGCCCTTTGTAAATATAAAGAAATGCTCCCTGATTTTAAACCATCTTCCTTCTGTCAGTTTGAATAAAACTGCCTCGGCCCTTCACCTTGACGAGAGCTTATTTTTAACATCTTCTTCCACGCTGTAACAACAGTGCAGCATTTACACTTAATGCTTGGAATCTTTTGCAAATGCTCTCTTCTGATATCGACGGTATCACTCTTCCAACTGGCAGGGTGAAAGGATATGGAGCGCTTGTAAATGCATATGTGACACCATTTCCCCTCCAACTATTACTTCAATCCCCACTGAAAGCAATTAAACGGTAGCTGAAATCCAGAGGATCTAATGGGTTAATTTCTGGGCTTGTTGCTCCGGCAGTCCTAACACAGTGAATTCTCTTTGTTTGTTTAGCAACGGAGCTCAAGGTGGATTTTTTTTATCGACTCTTGTAGTCACAAAATGATAAAACTTTGTGGCTGCGCTGAAAACAGCAGGCTCCTGGATCAGATGGTACGAGATGACACTGAATATTTTTGTATCTTATTAAGTTAGTTCTCAAAATGTATTTCCTATGGATTTACAGAAAAAAGGAAGGTGGTTGCACAATCTGCTACATTCACTGCCTCTGTTCAGAATTAGAGATTTATTTTCTGAGGAGGAAAAAAAATCAATTAGTGCTAAATTTATTCATGGATTTCTGCGATCAATGCGAGTCCACTCAGAGGGGCTCGGTGGGACCCAGTTCATCCCAGTTAATGTGTTTGAAGGGGAATTACCATTGATGTTGTTTTCCCTTCCTCTCAGGTCAAAGAGCATCTTGAAGCTGTCACGGCCCGCCTGCCACGCGGGAGGAACTTCCCTGCAGTCCTCGCCGTTACCCACAAGTCACCTGGACAGCAGAGGGGATGGCGTGGAGTGGCGTTTGATGTGAGAGAAAGACAATCAGGTTGGTTGGCTGTGCTGAATCTAACATGCCCACTGTCAGGGAGGCTCTCACTAGAGCTAATTGTGAATCCAATCAAGGCTGGGAATACTGCCTATTGATTTACCTCACTAAACACACACAATAAATAAATACAGAGGGAATAATATGTGTAAATTCACTCACAAATGGCTTTCTCGTCCACAAAATATTCGTGTAATCTACAGCGGCGCTCGGTGTGCTCCTATTATGCTAGGTGAAAAACTGCTGTTCCTCACTCTCTCTTAATTTGCTGCAACCGTTGTAATTTTAATTCACATGACCTTTCATGACTTCTTGATTGTTTTCATAATTCTTGCATACTTCATAATGCTGCTTCGAAAGACATGCGGTGTGATCTTCTGAAATGTTCCTTCAAGGATATTCTTTTCGCTGTTCGTATTGATTTCAAACAGTTCCTGCACACAGGCTATATTTCAGGTCAATTAGACATATTTGGGCATTTGCAAATCATTTTTTCCCTCAGATCCTGGGGCTCTAAAACTGCACTTTTGGCCCTAACAGCACTGCTCAGATTCTCTGTGGAGCTTGACATTTTGATCCGCAACAGAGACTAAATGATAACCGTTTCCTTGTAAATACTGTTGCCTGCAGGGGAGGGTTTAAATAGACCAAGAAGGACTTTTCACTCACTTGTTTATATGCAGAACTCATCTAAATATGGACAGCCAAAGCATTTAGAATATAGTGTGCATTGCATGCAGCAGTGTGAGGGTGCAGAGTAAGTACTGTGAGGGGAGACCCATAATTACAGCAAATTGTTGTTCGTAATTTTCTAAATTCCTCTGCTTTAACACTTACAAATTATGTAATTATGACCATTTCCCAGAAAGATAGCAAATAGGTTGTGATTCCTCAGTGCAGACTTTCTTCACCAGACAATGCAATTCCACTATCTCTCTCTGTGTCACTCTCTTTGTTTTGTTTTTCTTTAAAGAGAATATCTTTAAAGGTTTTTTCAGTTCATGTATGAAAGAACAAGCTGCCTTTGTTTGAAGTGTTTGGTCTTGGCATCTGTGATCACTCTCATTAGGGCTCTCGTCTCACTGAGAGCAAAAACACTCCAATTCATTTATTTTTATTTCAAACATATCATTGACTGCTGTCTGAGCTCGCATCCACATCTAAGAGAAAGTATTTATTTGAACCTAACAAACGCCCCTCTCCTCAACAGTTTTAAATATAAATGGAGGAGGGATCGATTAGTCACTCGCTGATTTTTGTATGTTTTTCCCCCATCTCTGGAAAAACATAAAACCAGTAAATAATTCCTTTTACCAATAAGTGCGGGGATTGGATGGAGTATTTATTTTGCCTTTAGAGAAAGTCAGTGCTGAAGTTTGACCCCTGTGTATTGTCATGACAACCTAAGGTCTCGAATACTCCACGGCTGGTAGATGACAGCATCCCACTACTACCGGCGTGTACATGGTGAACCGGCAGCGCCCACACAGGAGAAGATTGACATAAACACTTTTTAATTGAGCTGCAAATGATGTCAAAAGATAGAGTCATTATTTTAGCATCCCTGAGGGGAAAATCTGCTCATGCAAAAAGAAAAAGAAATGTATAATTAATACAGCGAGTCGCATTATGCCCGATGTGAAGCTGCACAGATAGGGGAATATTACATTTTTGCTGTGGCACTCTGAGCCTTTACCAGATTGCTGATAGTGTTCAGTGCTTAGTGGCTGGCTCCAGGGAAAGATTGCTCCTTGTCACATCCTTATCAAAGGAGTGTTTTGTTCCTTCTTGCACGCAGAGTTCTTATTCCACAAGAAGGCCTGTGATCTGTTGTACGTGTGTAGATCTTTCTTCAGCATCCCCCTCCTCTCAATGCTCCGCTGAAGATCAATTGTGTTTGTACTGTATGTGAATGCGTATCAAAGAGTCCCCACAGTCAGTGCCTCCACTTATAAGGTAATGTACTGACACGGGAGATTCCACGGGGACTGTGCAGAGCTCTCGGTGTACAGAGGCTGTGCAGCAGAGGGAAGGGTTGGGAGGAGGGGGAACGCAGCAGTCATATAGCGTGGGAGGAGGAAGCTGGATTGATAACACACACCATTTACACAATACTGTCTTCACATGGAAAGCAAATATATACCTACACGCACAGAAAGGCAAACACATATGCACATACAGTGTTGTCAGCGAATGGTTTCAGCATGAAGGGCTCCTGACCTGAGTGTGAGCCGTGCTGATAAATCTCCCATCGAACACCTATTGTGTTTCTCAGAGCCACGGGGGGATACGCTGTCAGTGAGAACTTTCATAGCAGCAAAAACACTCACCCAGTTGTTTTATTAATCCTTCAGACTTATGAAGGTAGCTGTCCACGCAGAAGGGGAATTATTCCCATGCATTTCAATATTATATTGACCTTATAACTAGCCGAGTTTAAGTCATAAATCCATAGTTGCTCTTGTCTGAGAAGTGGGCAGCCCGGTGCTCACCAGCTCCTCCTTCCTGCACTCGCTCTTTTACAGCTGAGGTGGGAGGCAGGTCAAACACAAGGCTGGGGTTTTGCTGGATTTAACCCAGCCAAAGGAGAGAAGTGGGAGGATGCAAGTGATGATCTGTGTCTGTGTGTGTGAGTGTATGGGTATTTAATAGCAGCAGGATGTGGGGAGCATTGTCCTTTTGATGTGTATATGTGCTTTTCTATGTGCACGTATGAATGAGTGGATACATAGGCAGTGACAGAAGGTGACCCCCGTGTCAGTGGTTTATTATGTCCGGTTCATTTGCTAGGCCAGAACCCATTGGCTGTCAGTTTTACTGCCTGACTGTGTCAGCTGGACAGCGTTAAGTCTGATGGAGTGTTTTTGCCTCTGAAGCCATCCTGAACAGAAAGGCAGGGAGAGCTATATAACAGGCTCAGTGACAGGTTCTCAAAACAGGCGAGCCATGAATATGCAAGCTCTTCCACAAACAGCCAGGAAAAAAAACTGCTTGATGTGGCTGAATCTGAAAATAAGCAATTTTGCCATATTCAGCACTGACACTTTCAGCATATTTCTCTGAGAGTCTCACTGTCTCTCCAATTTTATTTCTCGAGCACGAGTTGGAGGAGAGAGTTTCTCGCCTGTTTCATCACTAAATATTAAATAATGTTTCACTTCACTGTCACAACATAATGAAAACAGGAGAGGCATGTGCTAAGGGATAAAAAGAAATCATAATTGGATATTTTTGAGAAGTTATGATATTTGTGCATTTTTTAATTATGTGATTTTGCACAAGTAACATGTCTTGATTGATTGGGATAAGGACCTCCTCTTAGCTCCAAATGTGCTTCCACCCTCCCCTGTTTGATGCAAATTAAGCGAACATGTGCCTTTGATATTGAAATGATCTTACTGCTTTCCTACAAACATTTCAGCAGACAAATTGGAACTGTGTGTACTTTCTTACCGCAAGTTACGTTTACCTCACTACGGCCATGAGCTGTGCTGGGACCCAGAGTTAATGTTTTGTTTGTGGAAAAACAACTAACATCATAGCTACAAATAATCTACAAACAGAATTATACTTTTTTTTGTGACCAGTTCACTGATGTTACATCAAAATGTAGCTGAGAAAGTAATGTAAGGCTGTGTTAAATGATTATTTTTATTACAGATTCACCTTCAGTTGTCTCTCTTTGTCCACCCAACAGTCCAAGACTCGGATGTAGGACAAGAAAAAACAACAAGCTCTCACACTTGAGAAGCTGGAACCGTCAAATTCTTGGAGTTTCTGCTTCGAAAATGACTTAAATGAGTAAACAATTACCAAAGTATCTGCAAGTCATTTTCTGTTGATTAATAGACTGATTGTTTCGGGTATCAAATAATGTTTTTCAGTCTTGTATAAGAATACAAACAGGTTTTTCTACAGAAACCTTTTTCTTCTTTTCACAAAACAGTCAAATGTTGAATGCTCAAACACAAGCAGCTGTATGAGACCTACAGTACATTACAGTACAGTCTTGGCAAAATTCAGATTTTTAATCAAACTATCTGATCAAAGGAAAAGCGACGGGTCACAGTGGAATCTGCGAATGTAAAAGTTCGAATCTGAGCGAGCATTTGTTTCCAGCTTTCGGTACGTGACAGTTTGCAGTTCTTCACAAAAGTTTGTTTCTGCTGGCGTTTGTAAAAGCATGAATTCAGTGATATTTCTTTGCTGGATATGCGCTTAGACAGGACAAATGCAGCCATTACACTGCACATGTAATAATGTGTGGTTTCCCAGGAGTCACAGCGTTGTATGTTTTTTCATGCTTAGTGTCTTTTCAGGACCCTGTGTTGTGTGACCCTCTGGGTTACTCTGAGGTGATAACAGCACTGTTAGTGTGTGTGTGTGTGTGTGTGTGTGTGTGTGTGTGTGTGTGTGTGTGTGTGTGTGTGTGTGTGTGTGTGTGTGTGTGTGTGTGTGTGTGTGTG